>JBAMAW010002516.1:0-125410 GCA_037043295.1 Amiota minor | reverse complement strand
AGAACCCCAAAATGTGTGCCATGAGTTGAAGTCTCCTAGGAGTACTACTGGTTTGTTGAAATTTCTTATTAGATCGTGTAGATCTTGTTCCACGAAGTTATCAGTGGGTGAGATGTATACATTTATTATTATGAAGGGAGTTACAGATTTGATTTCAGCTGCTGCAGCTAGAATGTTAGAATTGATAATAAAAATTTAATATTCTATGTTTTTGGAAATTTTTCTATTGGCTTTCGGCATATTTTGGTTAATGTCCTTAAAGTGGTGTAAAATGTAATTGTTTGGTGTACAAAAAGGTGTGTAGTTGTTATGCATGTGAGTTTCTTGAAGTGCTACTATGTTTGGTTTTTACTTTTTTAATAGAAGTTAGTGTAACCGTTCATATTCCACCGTATGATTTTAAAAGTCATAAGGTGAATAAGATAATTAATATATTAAATTTGAGTTGCTTCTTGTTCGGTTTTTCTCTTCTGTTGTTTCTCTATCTTCCTCCCACACCAATTGCAGTGTACGTCTGACGTGGGGGGGATTGGCAGGCGAGATTATAATGCTCCATCGACAATATCTTCATTTGAGCTGATAATCTGTTGTTTATAATTATTTGTTATATTGTTTGTGTTGTATGTTGATTCATATTCCATGGGCGTGATTTTTGTTACATTGTTTTGTTCTAAATTTTGTTTTGTTTTTTGTTTTTTTTTTTTTTGTTGTTTGGTTGATAATAAACTTTTCATTTAAGTGACATTGTTGGTTTCATCAACGTTTGTATTTTCGTTTAGTTGTAATGTGCTGTTAGCTTTCACAGTTATTTCATTAACTCGTACTTTTGAGCTTTGATCTTGTATTTATATGTTTTTGTTCTTCTTTGAATTTAAAGTAGAGGTAGCTTCAGAGTAGGATTGTGTTGTTGGTAGAGGTTGAGTGCGTTTTTGATAGAATTTTGATTTGGCTTCATACATTGAGCATTTTTCCTTGATTTAAATTTTTAGTATTTCTCGAGCTTCTACATAATTTGGGCAGTCTTTATTGTTGGCTGATTGTTCTCCTTCGCCATTAGCACATTGAGAACGTGTGCAGGCAGATTGATAATGAGGTTCAAGGTTGCATTTTTTGGACATAGTTTGTTTTTTGCAAAATTTAGCTGTGTGGCCGATTAATTGGCAATTTTTGACACGCATTGGATTTGGTATATCTTCTCTGATACGGACTGTGTTCCAGAAAATATTTATCTTGCTTAAAAGATTATATAAATCAATTGTCAGTTGAGCAACTCCAGTTGGGACGGATTTATTTTTCGACTTGTTTGGCGTATTTGAATACCCCTACTACTCCCTGCGATTTCACTTCTTCAAGAATTTCTTCTTCTCGAATATTGTTGAGGTAGGGTGCATAAAGGCCTTTGCGCTGATTGAGATTACCGTTATATTCGCAATTTATTTTGCAGATGCCATGAAGTTCTTTGGGTTGATAAACTTTTCGGCAGTTGCTACGTTTTCAACAAATAATAACAAGCTGCTATTATGTATGTAAAATAAAACTGAATATTTTAACTTTTCAATTATGTATTTACCACAATTAAAAAATTTTGCGTTGACTAATGCACCGCACGAAAAATTCTCTCAAAAATAGCGCAAAAAAACCGAAATCTCGTCGGGGTCAAAAATTAAAATGTTGATTCTAAGACGAACTCTTTGCAAAATTAAGTGTGTAAATAAATATAAAGAACATCATATACGACCTGCGTCTTCTAATAGAATAAACGAACGACTAAATTTAACCTATTATGTATGCAAAATATGAAATGCAGAAAAACTTTATTAATCGGTTTAGAATGATTTTATTATTAACTAGCAGACTTTGCAGACTCGCAAACGTTGCTTTGCTTTAAAAAAATTTTTAATACAAAAATGAAATAATAATACTAAAAGAAATATAGATTGTTTTTTGTTTACAATAAGGATATTTGGTGAACGATGTTTTAGTCTATCCCTGAGGTGCATATAAAACAAATTTGATGGCTTCCCAACGCGCGAACACGCCATATATAATTGGGCATGTGAGAAACACGGATTTTCTAGAATCCACAAATGGACATTGTTTTGTGACTATTAGTAGTCATTGCGAATGCCAAACAAATTGGAAACTACATTCGTCTCAATGGAATTGGCGAGTCTGATGGGATCAGAGAACAACTTTATCTTGGAACTTTCAAGAACATTGCCCATGGTTTTTTTTTTAAGACCAATCGCTTGCCATTGCATAGCTTAGGTGCATTTAAATTGCGTTGCATAATGATTGGTGCACCAATTTTTAATCGCAGGTTATGTGGTGGCATTCCTGGTAAATCCGTTGAATTCAAGAATCCAAAAGGAAAGTTGACTGCTGTGCCGAATGATTTACATGATATCTCATTACCAGGCAATGACTGTTGTATTTTGCAATCAATAGTGTCGTTAACGTAGCCACACATGATTATTATAACTAGCACTCAAATTTGGAAATATGTTTTTAATGAAAGCGTCTTTCGTGGCTACCATGTTGCAAAAACTGTCTGGAAATTTGATATATTGCGTATTTTCATGCAATTGAATTTTTCCATTGGCAATGTTGTGCAATTTTTTGAAGAATGATAGTGCCAATGGGTCGTTTTGCAGTTGAACACGGATATTAATGTTAAGTCGCAATATGCACACATTTTGTCATAGATGTGATTGCTTCAACATGCATTGAATTCGTCCGTTTATGTTGCTCGTGGAATGACCGGCATTGTCTGTCTAAAATCACCGGAGAGCAGTAGTAGTGCGCCCCTGAAAAGTCTGATATTATTTTAGAGATCTTTCATTGTGCGATCGAATGCTTCAAGTGAATACTTGTGGGCCACAGGACATTCATCCCAGCTAATAATTTTGATTCATTCAAAATTTTTGCCATTGTGGCTTGCTTTTTTATGTTGCATAGTGCATTTGGATTCGTATGAACGTTCAATGGCAATTTGAGTGCTGAGTGTGCAATCTTTCCTCCATGAAGCAAAGTAGCTGCAATGCCTGATCAAACAATTGTCAATGCAATATGATTTTGTGATCGAATGCGGGCAAGTATCAGCGAAATGAGGAATGTTTTGCCAGTGACACCTGGTGCGTCAAAAAAAAAAAAAAAAAGAATCCGCATTGTTGTGCTCCAATTGTGGGTAGGCGATGATATACCGAAATGAGTGAGTGGTGAATTCGCATTGTGAATGCAAATATCCTCAATTTTCAGTAACGCCTTGTTGTATATTTTCGGGGGAAAATCGTTATTTTGATCATTATCAGCAGTCCGAATGCGATGCAGCTTGTCTTCGCTCATGGAATATTTTTATTTGTCCAAAAGAACAGAAACTTGCGACGGGAAACATGTCTTCAACAATATGGCGAATAATTGGCGAATTTAATGAGGAGAGGCACTTAGTACATCATCTGCAAGTGTGAGATCCCAATGGTTGTCATGTTCTAACTAATGCCTTTTTGTTTTTTCCATTTGGTTTTTATTTGGTATATTGTTACCAAAGCAACTTAAGATAAAACATTAATTAACAGAAGCGAAAACTGGACAACACATCTAGTGAGTAATATAATTGTAGTAAATTATTTTAATTAAATACAAATAAAGATATGATACAAAATGTACAGGTTATCTTGTTACTGTAATTACAATATAAGAGATGAGATTTTAAAAGATTGTTCTAGTTCTCAAATCAGTGGGATGCAATTATTTTGTCTTCTTCTTCTTATGCCTGATAGAAGCCTTCTGCCCAAATAATTTGGGTAAGCAGATAATCGGTTGATATATGCCGTTGATTGAGCCTGGATAAGATCACCTCTCTTTTGAAGACCCAGATCTCTTTCAATATCACCGATCCGTATATACCAAGGAGCGTCAGAAATAAAGACTCTTAATCTGTCAAGATTTGACTTTGCTGCGGGGTCATACAGATGCATACCGTATCTCTGATGGTAAAGTAACCACCTCATTTTCTCCAACTTTGCCTTTTGCAAATGCAATTCGAAAAACGCATTGTGGTACGTGTCTTAAAAAATACCATTGACTGTTCGCAAGTATTGGAAGGACGTCGGTCCAGGAACGTTAACCAACAAAAATTGCAAGAAGAATCACTCACTTTTCTTTGGATGGACTGTGTATAATCTACCCAATCTGTTGTATTTTCCCTTAATTTGCCGGTGTATCCTTGGTGTGGAAGGCTTCGCTATCGTGGGTACCATTTTTTTGACCGTTTGTTCCACGTGAAAAATCGTGGCACATCAGTATGCATTGCGAATGTACCGAAAATATCCGTTCGGTTGCAAAGTTCGAAAAACGCAGTTAGTGTAGTTTTTGGGGCAATGCTCATTGAAATAAACACGCTGTCCATTTTCAATACGTGCAGCCGAATGTATAACAGCTGGGTCTCTTTCGGTTATGGGAAACTGAAAATGCGGCAAGTTGATTCATTACTTCTAATGTATTGTCCCATTTGATATAGTGTTATTTGGTCCTTATCATTTACGATTTGGACTGCTTCCCTTACCCACATATTTGCAAATATATTTTATTGACTTCACCGAACTGCAGATTTCAACGTTTATATGTGGAAAAGTACATTGATCATCATGATCAATATTTTGAAAAACAATAAAGCCGTTTTCATTTGAAAATGTTTGGTATTATTTGCTATTCCCGACATATAACTAGTACCTCTCGCACTTTGTTGATCAACCAAATCAAAGTATGTTCATGCGGTAAACTGCGCTTTTGCCATTCTACAGAATACAGCCAGCAACGTGTTTCGCCAAATACAGAGTGACGTGTTATCAAGCTTATCAACGATTTTAATTTTTGTTTGAAGACACGTGCTGTGATATCATGGCGATGCATTGCTGTTTGACCTGGCAATAACAATATTTTAATTTCATCCCAATTTGTATTGCATGTAAATGTTATGAAGAAACATACCGTACGCGCGCACGAAAGTCATGGCGTCTTGAATGTATTCCTGTATATGAAGTGAAGTATCAATATATGATAATGGAAGAATAACTGCGGTACCGATGTCAGTCCATCTACGTTACCGACAGTAGCATCACGCTATGTATGTACTCGCAGCTTCGTTTGATTATATTTGATGTACCGTAATCGCTCGCTTTCAATTTTTGCATACATATCAACAATGTATTGATAAAACAACTGGTGGCATCGGAGAAGGTTGTTGTCTTCATTGGCACGAATCATTAACCGAAATACGTAGAAATTCATCGCACTCACTTTCTTGTCGGTTTCTGCACGTACAAAGTAAAAATAATCGTACAAGAAAAGAAAATCGTAAATAATTTGCGGATTCCATTCTTGTTCTGAAGAATTTTTGTTGCTCCAAATGATGTCTTTTGAAAGCAAATATTGCATTTACGAATCGAATGTATGTCACATGACGATCTTGCATTATCAGTTCATACACTGCATCGTAGTTTTGTAGCACAACAACCGATTTCAGACGTCCTTCACAGAATTCGACGGCGACCGAACTACGACCACGATTGAGATTATCTACGTCGAATGTTGTGTAAAATTGTCTATCGAAAACCATCTCTTGAAATTTCCATTTTTTGGCTAAATTGATTTTCTTAACTCACTGTAAACGAAACAAATAGCACTTGTACGTCAAAATGTTGTGAGCTTTTTTATGCTAAAAAATATCAAACTTTATTATGGTGTTGCCTGATTTTAGCTATTGCCATTAGTGTTGCCAGATCTTGCATATAAAAAGTACCCCTCGTATCTAATAACGGTTTGGCCATCGCCGCGTTTCCTTCAATGAACTTTCGAAAATATGACGTCAACCCCAAAAACCGTTGTATCGCCTTTTTGTCTTTTAGTATAGGGAAATTCTTCATTTCCAAAACCTTTTTATCACTTGGTTTTCTAGTGCCCTTTTCAATGACGTATCCTAAGAAGTTCACTTTTTCCTGAAGCCACTGACACTTACTCAAATTTAATCTTAAACCATTTTGTGCCGCCATCTGTAATACTCTTTCTAACTTCATTAACCCTTCCTCTGTATCTTTACTTGGAATAATAACATCATCCATATATTCAACTGCATAATCGTCAGTAATTAACTCTCTCAATACGACCACTATGAACCGAGTAAATACTGCTGGTGAATTAGAGATGCCAAATGGTACATACTTAAATTCATATTGTCCACTCGTCGTCAAATACGATGTATATTTCT
This sequence comes from Amiota minor, assembly GCA_037043295.1. Lineage (NCBI taxonomy): Eukaryota > Metazoa > Arthropoda > Insecta > Diptera > Drosophilidae > Amiota > Amiota minor. The sequence goes on along the minus strand of JBAMAW010002516.1, from coordinate 119,145 downwards.
GTGAATCTGCTTCCACTGGCACATTAAAGTAGCCAATGGTTAGGTCTAGTGTAGTAAAACCAGTCGCCCCTTGTAATTCTTCGATGACACTATCCATTTGAGCCACTGGAGAATTATCTCTTATAATTTTTTCATTTAATTTCCGTTAATCGCAGCACAACCGCTTCTTGCCGTTTTTCTTAGCTACTACCACTACCAGTGATGCATACTCTAAAGTACTTGGCTCTACGATTTTTTCTTATCAAACTTCGGACAAAGGAACCTGTCAGTTTTTGCTTATTTAAGTTTTTTATTTGGAGCAAACGACCAACTTCGCCTAGATATGAATGAAATGGTGTTTTTTTTTTTTTTTGAGTTACACAATTTCAAATTAGAATAAAGCACGAAAAATATTATAAATATATATTATTTCATAACTCATTCAAGCAAAACTGAGCTTTTTCGTTGAACAAATTTTTCTATTTGTGCTTGAGCTGAATTGGCAACGCGTACGACGGTTGTTTGGCCTTAATTCCTGCACAAGTTTTTTTTTTTTTTTTTTTGTGTATATTGATAGTATTTATTGAATATCCTATATAAATACATAGGACTAACAATAAGGTTACAATTCTTAAAAAAACTAATACACATGTGTCCCTCGTACAATGAAGAGGAAGGAGTTCACTTAGCACTGCGAGCCTCTAATTAATCAAAAGGGCAGCACGATCGATACGGATCAGTCGAGATGAGTTCCTTGTATGGACAAGGACTCTGGCTAGGGGATTAACATGTCGAACTAGTTTACCCATGTAAATAGCTTTACGCTTGAAACATTCTTCTTTGACAGGTGGTACTTCCAGGTCCTTGTGAATGTCTTCATTCCTTTTATACCATAGAGCTCCCGTGATTGTTCTAAGTATCTTGGATTGTGCTCTTTGTATAACTTCAATGTTGCTCGCGCTCGTGGTACCCCACAATTCAGAACCATAAGTGCAAATTGGTTTAATAACAGAGTTATACAGCATCATCTAGTACTCAAGTCTCAGTCCAGATTTAAAAATGATTAGCCAGTGAAGACTTTGGGCCCTTAGATTCGTAAGTATCTTTTTAGATTCTATATGCTTCCGCCAGGTAAGCCGTTTGTCCAGGTGAACGCCAAGATAAGTTACCACTTGGGTTTGAGGAATTGTAACACCATTTAATGTTACTGGAGAACAAGTCCGTTGGTTCAATGTAAATGTAACGTGCGTACATTTCCCCTTATTGACTTTAATTCTCCAGTTGGATAACCACTCCTGAAGGCTTTCAAGATGAGCATCCAAACCTGCAGAAGCTTTAACTGGGAAACGGGAGAGCTGATTACGGCACATGTTCTGCTCGAAAACCAAATTGATGATCTGCGATTAAACTATTTGCTTGTAACTGGTGATTGAGTTTAGCTTTAAGAACCTTCTCGAATAGCTTAGAAAGACATGGAAGCAGACTTACAGGTCTATATGAAGACGGACATGTCCTATCCTTCCCGAGCTTTGGAACCATTATAATAACCGATTTCATCCATTGCTTTGAAAAGTATCCAATTCGAAAGATGGCATTGAAAAGACACGAGAGAAAAACTATTGCTGCGTTTGGAAGTTCATTTATCATTTTTGGCACGATTCTATCATAACCAGCAGATTTTTTGGGTTTCATTTGAGTCCTTATAATAGATACAATTTCACTAGAGCTTGTTTTTAATGGAGTCATATTAACTGAATTTGTGATTGTCTGGTGAGGAAGCACAAATTTGTTAGTAGGTAGATTAGGTTGAAACACGTGCTCCACATGTTTGGCAAATACATTAGCCTTCTCTTCATCAGACCGAGCCCAACTTCCGTTTCTGTCTCTAATAGGTGAATCCAGCTCCATAGGAGTTTTTAGCGATTTTTGCGCTTTCCAAAGTAAAAATCTAGTGTTTGAGGGGGATAGGTTATAGATATAGCGCCTTTGTGCCTCGAGCTGGTCGCTTAAAAGTGCTTTGGCTAGTTTTTTTATTGCATTTTTGAGCCTTTGTTTAGCAGTAGAAGATCTGTGCTGTTTCCATTCTCTTCTCAATCGTCGTTTAGAAGCAACCAGTTCTTCAATTTCCCTCTTTAAGAAAGATTTTCTGCTGAATTTGTGAGCAACAATCGCAGGCGTTGATACCTCAGCTGCAGCTACCAATACGACAATTAATTCATTAACAGATTTGTCAATATCACTTTCAGAGTTGATCGCAGGTGCAATTTTTATGTGAGAACTAATATACTTTTTATATTGCAACCAATTAGTTTTATTAGATATAAGTCTATAAGGGCGATCCTCAAATATTGGAAATTGAGTAAAACGATATCAACGGGGGAGTGATCGGAAGAAAGTTCATTATGAGTAACTGCTGATATGAGGTTTCTTAGTATATTTTTTGTGGTACCAAAGTCGATGATATCGGGAGTTTTTCTTAGATCCGCTGGCCATATGTAGGCCTACCCGGAGAAACGAAGTCTAGGTTGTTTTTAAAATTTACAAGAGTGCTGTAAAGTTACCGACCTTTTGGATTTACTAAACGAGAACCCCCAATAAGTGTGTTTAGCATTGTAGTCACCGGCCGCCAAAAATCGTGCTCCAAGGCTATCAAAGAAATTTTTAAAAACATCTGCAGATATTGAAAATCGGGGAGGACATTATACAGCAGATAACGTCAGATTACCATAACGCATTTGCAACCGAACCGAAGATGCTTGTAAATAACTAGATGAGTACGGCTCTAGGGTCTGGTGTTTAATACACTTTCTTATAATAATGCATATACCACTATGAGCCTTTTCATCCTGATGATTTGTTGTATAAACTAAATAGCCTTGTATAAAGAAGTTTTTTTTTGCTAGTCAAATGAGTCTCACAGACTAACATCACATCTACATTGTTATCCTCTAGATACTTCATCAGCTCTAGTTTGTGCTGTGAGACGTCACTTGCGTTCCAGTGAGTTATTTTTAAATGAGCCATTATGGGGAATTTAACTTATCCAAAATTTTCATTTGGATTTTCATCATCTCTTGAAAAGAGTTTTGCATCATTAAGACTGATTGATTCAGGGTTTCTAATAAATTCACCAACATAGATTCACTAGAACTTTGTGGTTGCATCACTGGCTCATTACACGCATTTAGAGTTGTGGTAGTTTGTGAGATTGGCTGATTATGTTGAGACATTGGAGCCTTAGGCTTCACAATCTTTTTCGCAGTTTCTTGTTGAACGCCTAAGCGCAGGGCATGTACATACGACACATTCGAAGTTAAAGGAATATTAGGTGGTGGACACATAACTGTCGTTGATTCTGTACGGTTAGCCTCACGGCTAAAATGGGCGGAAATTTTTTGTGACTGCAAACGGTTCTTCAACCCCTTATATACAGGACAGTGGCTGTTGAATTTTATTTTTATTAAAAATATTGATCACTACTTTGACCTCAAACTCTTTTTCTTCCAGTGCACTCTTAATATCGCTACAATTAACAGAGGGTCCAATGCCTTTAATTACAACTACCAGCCCTTTACTACTTTTAAGCTGATAGGAATAATAGTTTCTTTTAGACTCTCTAAGGTACTTAGTTACAGAACTGTAGTTTGCTTCCGTATTAATTGGGACCTTAGTTTCTTCAATATTACCCTTGATAATAGGGACAATATAAAAGTTATTATTGCTGACTATTCTTTGGATACCATCTACAAGCCTATTCGAGCTTTCTTCACGAACATATATTGGATGTGGTTTTGTAGGTTTAGGTTTTGATGAGTGTTTATAATCGTTTTTAGTAGGATCATCCTTTTCAGAAAGTAATTGGAACCTATTACTTTCCAAAATCGTTTTCTTAGCATTATTATTTTTTTGCGGGCTTAGTTTACGTTTGTTGTGGATTTGTAGAAAGCGGTCAATACCTGCACTGTCTGCACTGCCGCTTTATTTTCATGAGTCTCGTTTTATATGCGCTGATTTTGACCACCTGCTGGTGGGACAGTTATCTTTTTTATTGCTTTTGCCTGCATAGCAGAATTTTTGCTATTGCATGCTTGTTCTTGTTTTGGTTATTAATATCGCTATTAAATGTTTCCGTGCTTGTTGTTGTTACAGAAACTGCATGTGATGACGCAATCGAAGCAGTAGCTGAGAACACTGTTGTTGTTCCTGAAACTGCACTAGCTGTGGAAGTAAAAGCTGTGCTTTGTGTTTTGTTTGTTGTAGCGTTAAACACAGTTGCTTCTGGGTTTGAATGTAAAGGTGGTTGAGGGGAAGGGCACTGGGCACTCCATGGGCGTGAGTGACTAGTGCTTACTGTACTAGAAGGCAGAACAGGAGAGCAAGAACGTGCTCTTTCTACAGCCGGCTGAGCGGATAATAAGGAACCTTTCTATTTGTTCCTGGTATCATTAGCGACAAACGAGAAGTACGCATTTCTCGCTGTCATTTTTTGTGCAGTTAGGCTTTGATATGAAACAAAAAAATAAAATTTATTAGCTGCGAGGTAAACGTCCGATCAGTTAGACTGCTCGAAGACGAATGCACAAGTTGAATCTTAAAAGCTTTCAAGCCAAGATTCTTTCATAAAATCTTCCATAAAGTGGACGGACACAACACCATTTGCTGAGAACGGCGACGAATTGATTGATTTTGGTCTTCTTCAATGCTTTGCAGTACAGTGGGTACGGCTGGTTCGGTGCGCACTGTTCGGCATCTTATGGGATGCACATTATCACTAAGAGTAAACGTAGTGCGAAAACGATCCATCGATCAGAATTAACCGCTCTGATGGACGATTATGATTACCAATGGACGAAGTGCACAATAAATTTGTCGAACAGATTCCGATACAAAATTTCAACAATTCGAAAGCGTTGCTCTGGTGTAAGTCTATCCATAATGAAATGCCAAACCAAACTAAACAAAAAGCAACTATCAGCTTTTTAATCAGTTTTCAAATAAAGCAGTTTTGCCAACTTAAAGTTGTGAACCTCTAAAAACACCCATTACCCGTAACGATCCAGTAACTCTAGGGTCTTGAAATTGACACATTTCTTGGGCACTGATTAGAAACTAATAGTATGCAAGATTCAGTTCGACATTTCAAAAAACAAAAAAGTTTTTCTAATAGAAACATGAATTTAAGTGGGTGTTTGTATGGAAGGAACCCCCCTAGTGGGCCGATTCAGCTAGTTCCGATAAATTTCCTGCGCCTATCTTGGAAACTAATAGTGTCCAAGTTTCAGTTGGATAGGAAAAGAAAGTTTTATAATAAAACCATGAATTTTAATGTGTGCTTGTATGAGAAGTACACTAGTACTAGTTTGCATACATACAGACGGACATGGCTTAATCAATTCGTGTCGTCGAGCTGGTCAAGAACACGGTCGCATTTTGCCTTTTTTTGGGATCTCTCAAACGCATTTCTAATTCACATGTTGCTATGCGACTATTGGGAATTCCATATATGCATAAATATTTCGGAATACTGATTAAATATTTCTTTAAGCCTACCCTTATCATTTTCACTCAGATTACCGTTATCAAAGGTTTCCTTATGCTCACATTGTTAAATTTATAGCTATCCAATGACGCCAAAACCCAGACTCAAAATTTTGCAACTTATCTGATACCTGATATCTTTTCTTTTATTAAATAGCACTCAACACCTGCGTCAAAGGAAAATGGATAGAGCTCACCAACGTTCGATTTTGCTACTTGGCCAATATCAATGCCTGAGGAGGTGAGAGTTGAAATCGTTAAAACTGGAAGTGAACCCTATCAAAATAGAGACGGCCTATTTTAATATAGTGTCCAAGGATCTGGAGACATGTATACTATTCAACAAAAAACCGTATACGAGATCTGTTTATATTATTTTGAATCTACGCGGGCTACGTACATTTGGTTTTTTGATTTTTTGTGGCGCTTTGTTGATGCTCATGTCACTCAGTTATGCTATCAAGGTAGGCCATTTTTTAGTTTACTTTTGACAGCTACTTTGCTTGCACTTGACTCATTCCATTGTCGGGAGTTGAGGCGTTCCTTAAACCTCAGCTGCTCTATGGGTCATAGCACCCGGTTTTATAACGCAACTCCACGTCGAGTAAATACTCTAATATCATTTGGGTATTAAACCACAGTCACCACGATACTCCCACAAGGGGGCGGTACCAGTTGGCCAGGACGGAAACAAGTTTCGTTGGCTCGGACCACCCATGGTTCCAGAAAAAGCCTCTGGTGTATTCCTCCCTCTTCCGCCAACTGCCAGCATTTTATGATCAAGATCAAGCGAGCATATGTCCCCACTGTCACAAGTGTTTTAAGCGAATGGGTAGTAGACTGAGACCGCTACAAGGCAAAACGCCCGTGGTACCAGAAAATACCTCTGGTCAGGCAGCGTAACCAAGTTACTACCAGTAGACCTCTATGAAGCTCAGGGACTGGTTACCCCGGGGGGAACACTGACCAACAACATTCACACACACACATATCGGACAGTCTCAGGCTAAAATCGGACGACGACTAAAAATACTGCACGTGCAATCCCATTTAATCTCCTAATTCTATCCCTATTGGAGAGCACTTCACTAAAATCAAAACCCCCATTAACACTCAAAATACCAATCTCATTCAAATCCATTAAATCGTCAAACAGAGAACATTCACAGAGAACATGTTACCATGTCTCGTCCGTCGAGCCACAAGGGCATTCCGCACTGTCATTTAGGCCCCTTGAATTCAAAAAAGCATTAAGAGAACCATGACCAGTCAACAGAAATCCGAGCCAAAGGTTAAAAACAAAGTCCGGTCGACTGCCAACACATGTGACATCCTGAATGAACCTTTATGTCACCCACCCACACACAGAACTGTCCCATCTGATTTGCCAGTCAGACAGAACACACTCATTCAACATTCTCTTCCACACACTACGACCTAAGCTCTCCACATCCATCCCATATAACCATTCATTCTGCAGCAATGGTAATCCTCTCCTGATCTTGAAGTCTTTGGCTCTTCGCCTGACCTCAAGATCAAGAGGAACCACACCAAGCAAAATCTGCAAGGCCTCAGTGGAGACAGTGCAACATACCGGCAAACATCCCAATATCATATCCCTCTGGCATTATAGCACTTTCTTCCTGCCTACAACAGACGATGCCGTTTTGTACCACACCGAAGATCCATATACTGCACAAGCAACAAATAGACCTCCATAAATGGTAGGAACAGCACGCCTGCTGAGACCCCATTCACTCCGCAAAATACGGCGCACTTTACCAACCACACCAAACAACCGGTCTCTGAGACGAGCACTATGAGGAATGAAATTCATTCTCTCACCCACGGTTACACCAAGGTATTTAACCTCAGTTACATACCGAAGGTTGCCAGAATCAAGCTTGACGATAGGACTCCGACTTGGTGCCAATTTGCCCTTAAGCAACATTGTCACAGTCTTATCCACCGCCACACTGACACCAACAATACTGCTCCATTCAGAAACAAAACGCATGGACTCCTGGCCCTTGCGTTCAATTTCTAAATGCGAATGTCCCTCAATCAAAATGAGCAGATCATCCGCATACGCACAGCACTTATATACTTGTCCGAGTTGCCTTAACAAGGAATCCATCATGAGGTTCCAAATAAATGGACCACAGATAGAACCCTGTGGGCAACCACGAACCACATCCACACTGACACACTCATTCAACCCAACCGCACAAGCACGCCTGTCAGAAAAATAACTCTTCCAAAGAGCCATTTCCCGACTTCCACAATCTCTCAATTTTCTCAGCACACAATCCCAACTTAGATAGGCGAACGCATCCATAAAGTCCACAAACACACCTAGCACATACTTGGAGCTACTTGCCTGAACACAGTCAGACACATAGCCCCAAGCATCCTCGACGCATTTACCCTTTTTAAACCCAAATTGCAAATCAGACATTTGCTCATTAACTCTCTCCTGAAGCCTTTCTACCAGAACTCTTTCCAGCACTTTACCAGGTACCGGCAAGAGACTGATGCCCCGAAAAGAACGAGGATTACTCCTAATTCTATCAGGCGACTTCAGAAGCACTATCACCTTAGCACACTTCCACGCCTTGGGAAAATACCCAACCGATACACACTTCCCATATAACGCATTCATGTACTCAGGAATGGCCTTAAAGATGCTTTTGCACATCTCTCCGGTCAATCCATCCATACCAGGTGACTTTCTCGACATTAACATCGAAAAAGCCAAGTCCAATTCACCAGCCTCGAGCGGATCACAAGGATCCTCCACCAAAGGTAGAGTTTCCCCTGGATCCGCCCGAAGGAAAAATGCACACAACAAAGCATTCATACAATCTCTCCATGCTGTCAACTGAGTGTCGCCAACACGAAGAGCACACACATTTGTCTGCCCACCCTTACCTCTACAAATTCGATAATCCTGACCCCAAGGATCATGCTTATTGCGCCAAGAAAAGCTCTCCACTCATCCTCTTTTACTCTCATAAGCATGCGCTTATACTCTTTCAAAACACGACTATACTCAGATCTAAGTTGGTCTACATTCAAAGCATCAGCAGATCTGGCCCTCTGGAATCTCTTCCGAAGTCTACGAAGCAGCCTCCGCTTCATGCTAAGCTCATTTGTCCACCACTTCACTCTACCAAGATCGCGCCTACGGCTTCTTGGAAACATACAATCATTCACCTATCCACACACTCAATCTGCTCATCAACATGCATTCCACCACGGCTTCTCTTAAGTACACACCATGCAGTGGCCAATTAGCATTACGCTCACGCCAACTATTCACAGGTATACTTTCGCGCACAACTGGGGTGCAAGTCAGTACAATTTTAATGAGATTATGATCACTCACACCCCACCCTCCCTTAATTTTCCTTTCAAACTTATAAAACCTCATCACTGCCTCATTCACAAAAGTGACATCAATGCCACTTTTTCCTACTGGGCCATCAATGGTGTACCATGCATTGGGTTCATTAACGACCCTAACATCCCGGGACACAGCCCATGCGGCCAGCAGCTCACCCCGAATGCGATTCGAATACGTGGACGCATGTCCAGGTATTTTACTGAAACACAACAGGGATTCTGCATTCGCGTCAATACCAAGGATGATAGGGTCGCTACTCACCAGTAGTAGCACCTCATTCATGTACGAAATGTACGGCTCCAGACTCCCAACTACACTTGCAATACATATAGTATTTACAACAAAAATCATACCGAAAGGTCCACAAACACTCACACAGACACCATAGAAAGACAACAATAAGAAAATCTACGATCGAAATAATGCAATCATAAAACCTCTAAAAATAACAAACGATATTGTTCAATGATATCGCTGCCAAGAATTTGGGCATACTAACACCTATTGCAAAAAACCATTCCGTTGCGTAAAGTGTGATTTTAATCATCATGTTGCTTAATGTAACAAATCTCCTGAATCTCCACCTAAATGTGTTCATTGTCTACAAAAGCATACTGCATGCTACAAGGGCTGTAAAGGAGTTAGTCAACCGAACAAAACCAGACTCCAAGAGTAATCAACTACCAACAACTGACAAATCACTATCTCGTCAGCAAATGTAAGAAAACAAGTTGAATAATAACGTCTCCTATGCGGATGTCTCTAAGTCACAGCAAGATATATCAAATAATTTCATGAAAAACAGTTGAATCTATGTTAAGTAAACAAATAGAGGTCACTAAATTATTCTTGAAAAATTATGCAAGAAAATTTGAGTGTAGCCAACGGCCTTGAAAACCATCGCCATCCGAGACATACTTCACTTCAAAATCTTGTAATTATGAAGAGCCACAAGCAATCTTTAATTCTGTTTTGTTCAACGCTTTATTTCTGACTAAAAACATTTGATTCCACATGATTATTATTAATACAAAATAATTCAGCTTTGCTTATGCTAACAGAATGATAACAGAGTTTGTTGCTTATTTTACATGGTATGTTCTATCATGTTATGCTATTAACATTTTACATAATGAAATACAGAGAGAGTTTACTTCAAACTCAATAACAATAAACAAACAGATCTTTACTCCAAGCCCACACATTCTCCCCCCGTTGAAAGTATTACGTTACTTTCAACTAATTCTCAACTGAAAGAGGGGCTATCCGAATTATGCCCTTCTTTGTTTTGATGTCAACTACGCGTACACTCCCATCAGCACCCGGGATGGTAGCTAAAACTCTACCTAACACTCACCGTTGAGGTGGTATGTTGTCTTCGTGTATTACACACAAGATGATTTGGATGAACGTTTACATATGTATTGTGCCACCTAGTCCGTTGTTTTAGAGTGTGAAGGTAGTCGCGTTTCCATATGTCCCAGAACCTCTGCTTCAGAAATGTAATTTGCTGCCATCTCGGCTTTTGAGTTAACTTCTCTCCAGTAGGTATTGGCTCCGGTAGTGCCAATAATGATGACCCGATTAGTTTATGTGCCGGACTAAGTACTTCTCTATCATTCGGATCATCTGACATTGCGGCAATTGAAACTAAATTTAATATCGCTTCCGCTTCTACGACCACAATCTGCAGCTCTTCAAAAGTTATATTGGAATTTGCCATTGTCTTCACCAGGAGTGCCTCCCATAGCCCACCAAAGTGTGGTACTCGAGAACGTATGAATACGAATTCATAACCCAAATCTGCTATCTCTACTGTAGTCTGCTGACTAACGAACTGCTTTTTGGAGTCTTATTGCCGCCAGTAAAGTTTATGGCATTATCCCAATATATTCGGTTTAGTATGCCACGTCGACCTATAAAACACTACACAAAGTATGAAATTCTTCGTTGATAAATCAGAAATTAACTCTGCATATATTGCCTTCATGGCCAAAGATACAAAAATGCGATATACGTTTACGTAAGGCTGTTTTCCTTGTATTCGATAGGATGTATAGAACGGTCCACACAAATCTACTCCACAATTTATAAATAGTCTGCCTGTTCGCACACGATCTGCTGGAAGTGATCCCATTACTTGTTGCACCAGTCGTGGTTTGTAATGAAAACAATGAACGCAATTCCTCACTATTTTTCTAGCTAATTATCTAGCGTTGATGATCCAAACTTGAAGTAGTAACTTACTGGCATGAATTTTTGGTCCAGCATGCATATATTTACGGTGTACATATTCGACAAAAAAGCTGTGTAAACCGGTGATCTCGAGGAAGAAGGGCAGGAAACCGGGCATCATAATTTATTGGTACTTTTGTTAATCTTCCTCCAACTCTGACGATAAAAACTGATCCCATTCGATGTTTGTTGTTCGTCTAAGAACAACGATAGTTGCTGAAATTTAGGCTTAAGAATCTTGATTGCTCTCAAAATTTTGATTTCTACTTTATATACTTCCTGTTAAATCGACGTTATTATGAAATAGAATGTATCCCATTCTGCTGGAGTCACGGAGACTGCCTTTTGTATAGATATGCTTCTATCAGGTGCTATTCGATTAAATATTCTCAGAATAAGTGAGCAAATTCATACAATGCATTTAAATGATGAAATTCGAGTTATAACATTACCATTATATGCCAAAGCGACATCTTTTCGTTTTTTCAATTGTTTTCTATCGAATTCCATAAAAGCAATTATCTAAACCTTGAGGCCATAGTTCTGAGTCTTTAAATAAAAATTCTGCATCTGTAAACCAAATTGATTTACTGATATCGCCTAATGTGCATCCTCGCAATAAAATATCAGCTGGATTTTCTTTCCCTGGTACGTGCTTCCGAATTTATTTATTTATTTATTAGAACCAAGATTATGATTATAAATTATAACCTAGTATTTATTATGAGCAATAGCGACAGAGGCCTTCAGCTCAGGGGAAAGTTAAGGAGGAAAGGAGGAAATTAGAAAAGTGCAGGACCAGACTTGCCTTGAGCGGGAATCGAACCCGCGACTCTTGGGATGTCAGCCAGCGCACTAACCTCTGAGCCAACGAGCCAGTCCTGCTTCCGAATTATATCCCTTGATTTAGATTGTATTTCGATTTGCCACAAAACAATTTAAAGTATCCGAGTGCTTATTAATCCACTGCGACACAATGCGTGAATCTGTCCAAAAATAAACATGATTAATACATGAAATCAATTTATGCCGATTCTCACTCAAAGTGTACTATGTAGTAGTTGTGCAGCACATAACTCTAATCGAGGTAATTTAACTCTTAATCGGAGCCACCTTTGAAATCATCAGGTTTGATTTGTATTGCCCATAGATAATGCACCCATACACTCTTTTGTGACACATATGCAAATCCATGCACTTCGCACCTATGATCTGGTGATGAATTCATATAACGAGGAATACTGATATTTTGTGAAAGTAATAAATCTGCTTGACTATGTTCCAGGAATTGATTAAAACTTCTGATAATGGCTCATCTCAACTTCCAGGACATACCAAGTGTCTTCGTAATGTCTTGGTTTTTTAATTTTATGGTATACTCCTGATCGTTATTTACCCATTGTTGAGAACTACAATTCCATTATGCTAACTCTAAACTAGTCTTTGATAACAATCTTGTTACTTCTTCCGCCTTCACCTTTAATTCTTCAATTGTGTTAGCTCCCATCAGCATGTCATCTACATACATGTCGTTCTGCTCCAATTGCAAATTCTTCCTTATATGTTTCGGCGATGAATTGTAAACTTCTGATGGCTAAGAAAGGAGCACATAAAGTACTATATGATACAGTATTTAACTGAAAAATTTGTAAAGGTTCATTAGTATGATTTGTCCATAAAATTAATTGATAATTTCTGTCAAATGGATTAACAAGAAATTGGCGGTACATTTTTAAAACATCTGCAGTCAAAACGTGCTGATGCAGATGAAATGAATACAATGTGAATATATCTTGTTGAACTTTCGTGCCAACCATTAAAATTTCATTTAGTTTGCTGATGCCTCAAAAACTACCCTCAACTTTGTATAGTGCTCTATGGCTTTAAAACACAATGATGAGGAATAACATAGTTTGGTGCTGGGTTGTCAATCTTCGAGATTTGACTCATATGACCTAATTGCTTATATTCATCAATAAATACTGTGTACAATTCTTTAACTGGTGTGTTTCTCTCAGAAGTAGCAATATAACGCTTTGCATGGTTCCTTAAAATTGATTTTGTGATGACCACTTGTACGAGGGCACCCTTGTCTTTACGGTTGTCTTAACAGATGCCTGTAGTTGCGCTCTAACATTCGTAATTCCAATAATTTCCTGATGAGTTCTATTTATTTTTAATTGCAGTTATTTCGACAACCTTTCTGTTATGAAATTAATTTCTGAACATGAATCCGGAAATCTCATGCTGTCTGGAACATGCCATACTTGTCTTGAATAAGAACAAGAGCCGTTGGTAATATAGCTCGTCGTGTTGCTTGTGTTAATTGAGGTATTCGTTATGTGTTAATTGCTTGAATGGAACCCGATTCCTGCGCTGTTGAAGTAAATTTGTGAAGAATGAAATGATTTACACCTTTGCATACCCTACACCTTGGTTTCGCCTGACAGCGGTTTACATTGTATCCATGACGTAAAAAATTACGGCATAATAATTATTTTTTAACAACTATATTCCTGTCTATACTTGAACATCTTAAGAATGATTGGCATAATCCTACCTTAAGACAATAAAGTACCCGGAATTTGTCATTTAAATAGCCCGCGTTAAGTATTTTTTAAGTTTTTTCTGTATGTTAGTAGGACTGTCCTTAATTACTATGCCAAAAATGAGCACGATCTGTCAACCACTTTGTTTACAGCAGCCGGTTTAATCAGTCCACCTCAGTAGTACACGGCGAATTTTACAACGGAAAAAAAATTGAACAAAGAGTTTGTTTCTAATTTCGTATTGTGAAGGAAATTTTGTGTGCCGAATCGATTCGAATGCTGGAGGAGGCTTACGGTGAGTCTGTTTTATCGCTCAGTCTTACGAGTGGTAGAAAACCTTTAAAGACCTAAGAAATACTTACTACTAAATTGTCTTAAGGTATATAACGATCTATCTGCTCCTTGGCAATATGAGTATTTATGACTGTGCATTTATGAATGATCTTTTATGTGTAATGTTTGTACTTAAAGGCTTACCTTTCTCTTCTTTCTGAGTTTGTAAAAACTGGCATTGATTACTCAGTAATTTATAACAATCTTCTCATTTCGCAAATACTGAGTAATCCTGCTGTTTGTCGTAATCACTTTTCACCTGCTTATCTACTTTTGACCGTACTAGGTGGTTAATAAAGACATCCGTGATATCTGCCTCACTTCCTAGAGTAAAAGTGATCGTCGAATTGTTGAAACTGAATGAAGTACTCTCCTAAGTGCTCCTGGGTCCGCTTTCTGAGTTAATATTAAAAAGATTTGAGATGTGCTCTAGAAAGATTAACACCTTCTTATCATAAACTTCTTTTAAATGCTTTAATGCTTTAGAATAATTTTCTTCCGTTACTGTAAAATGTTTTATAGCACTATGAGCTTCACCCGACAAACAGTTTAATAAGCAATTAAAGTTCTCTATCATACTTACGAACCATATGATTGAATCCAGTAATAAAAACTTTATACTCGGCGTATTTGCCATCAAATGTAGGTAATTTAAGTGCCGGTAAGATATGTTAGAGTACATTTATGCTGTTTAAAAATCTCACTTTATCTACTTTGGCTCTCTGTTCTGCTTATATGTTCACCGACATTTCCATGGCTTGTTGTAACTCCGTTGCAGTACCTGTACTTGCTGTAATTGCCTTGTTTCCTACTGGACTACTGAACTCCTCTTCATATTTTTATTACTTGTTTTTAAATTTTTTTTAGAATAATTACACCACAATATGATATAAATTAAACAACCAAACTGTTCCTTGATCATAGTTTTTAGAGCGTAGCTCTTTTATGTGCGTTACGGCATAAGTAAAATTTCAAAATATTATTCTAAAACTAGAATCGTCAGATTTTTTTTTATATACAGTACATAATTCTGTCTTAATAGAACTCTCATTCTCTCATTAATGCAGTCATGAGCGAAAACGTCCTCACAAGTTTGCATAAACAGCAATATTTTACTACTCAGGGAGACGTGGATGGGTAACGATCAAGAGTTTCATATTTCGAATTTCGATTGCATTCTAAAATACAAAAGACCAAATGTTCGTGCTGGAAGAGTAGTAATTTATAAAAATCACACTGATACAATAAGCATTGTTACACCAATTATGCACATAATTACGGAATCAATGATACGAAGGTAAAGTATTGGCAACATTTGCTCCGCAACATGCAGATTGGAGAGCGCTATTCAAATAATAATGGCAGTTATTTACATATCGCCGGTTAGTTCAGTTCAAGACATAACGTTGTTCATCTATACATCACTTTTGGAGTTTAGTGAAGGGGGTTCTGCTCTACTCGGACAAAGTTACCACAAACTTCCACTTATTTTGGCTGGTGGTTTCAATGTAAATTTTGCTGAAGAAAAATCAGAATAACTAAAAACTTTTCTTTTCGAAAAGTTTAATCTTACAATGAGCAATAGTCCTTCACAATCCACAACAAGATATTACACGACAATTGATGCAGTTTTTTTTCCAATTTTTGAATAACAAAAACATTCATTTCTTACTTTAGTTACCATAAACCATTCGTGCCTATGATACAATACGGTACATAAAATTTAATATTACGCATAGGTATTTGTTTTTGTTATATTATATTACATTATTGTATGTATTATTTTAAGAAATTATTATTATTTTGTTTACTCTAACGGCGCTTTAAGCTTCAAAGCAGCGCATAGCAGTTCTATTAAGTTTTTAAATTTTTCTCTTTGTTAAATTAGTCTCTTAAGTTATTTTCTAAGCTAATTCGTTTAAGAATTAAGCAAAGAATAAAATAAAATTACTTTTGTAGAATTTGATTGGGTATTAATATTTTTACAGCGCCTTAAAGTTAAATTTGTAAACATTTGCTCATTTTTGCACGTTACTGTATATGAGTAAGACACAAGCCAAGTAAAAAGCATGCCCTTTTTTTTTGTAGGGTGGGTTTCTTAGAATAATGCAATAAAGTGGACACCAACTAATTAACATAGCGTATGTTTTGGGTTGTTTTTGTTAACATATGGGGTGAGGTAAAATTCTGAATGTGTTAATAGGTTAAAGCAAACAACAAATGAGGTTAGCATGGGTTCTTCCATAAAAAATTTAAGTTTCATTAATACTCAAGCCGTGGTAATGGTCACAGCAACTTTTGCTGAAAGAAACTTTTATTTATTGTTTTTGCTTTTTATTAGTGTAACTAGTTCATACATATAAAAATGATTAACAAACAGTCTTATTATATCAATAATTTTACACTTATACTCTTATTCCTAGAGTTTTTATGAAGCCATAAGATCGCATGGTTTGATGCGTTTGGACCCTCGTATAGCCTATCGACTTCAGTTAGAATGGATATTTCTTCATTTATATGATTTATAAGCCTGTATTTATGGGCCACTGCAATTTTTGTTATTTCTGCGTTGACATATTTCACTCCAAGATTACGATCGATGTCAAAACTTCTACAATACCACGGCGGATTGTGTTTTTGATGCTATGGCAGGCACATCCCCATCGCTGTGCTCCATAACTCCACACTGGTTTCAATATATGCTTGTATATTAGTAATTTATTTTGTGTTGATAATGCTGATTTGCTACATATGAGTCAATCTCATACTTTAAGTTTTAATATCAAGTTCATCCCTTTTTTACTTAACGTGTTCCTTCCAGCGAAGTTTACAATCTAGCGTCATACCCTTTGTTATTTGGGTGGCCGAATTCGAGTATGGAATCTACACCCCTCCTATATAGAGTGGTATATGCTGTGTTCTGTGTGTATTGATTTCGTTTGGTTGCGTTTTATACGCCATTTTTTCATCTAATGGAAAACGCTTTCTAATGCTGTTGCTTCTAGAGGGGTTTACCAGGTTTTTGAAGCATTATAACCTCCGCTGTCTTCCAATACTATATTAACACAACGTAACCTGAATGAAGCGTTGATATTATCGACGAGATCTCTTGTAAGCTTGACGTGTTTTTTTTTTCTGCTTCGCGATATTAATTCGTTATAAGTGCCTTAAACTCTTATCAGTTACGATTTGTTTAAATTGTTATTACTTATCATTTTTATCGTGTTTCGGCTTTTTTAGTTGTGCATAAAAGTGAATTTGCAATTACATATTTATTCATTTATAATAATTTTTAAAATTCTTCTTCTTTAATAATTCAAGTGCAAATGTATTGTTTTTGCATTTTGAGCATTTCCATTCTCTCTTTCTGATGGATTTATTGTTTTACTTTTAAAATAGCTGCACTTGTTCTATCTGTGTGTTATTGATCAGACTCCGTTATTTTTCTTTGTGTATACATCCCAATAGAAATTTAACGATTTTTCCCCACTTATTTGCTCTGTAGGAACTTGGTTCAATTTGACGAAATTATTGAAGTGAAACTTCTTTAGTGGCGTTGGGCAAAAATGTATACAGGTTGACTGAAAAGTATTGAAAGCAACTCCACAAATCCGCACTCAACATTTACAACATCCGCAATGTACAATGCAATGCACAATTCTCCACAGTAGTAGCCAACAACAATAACAACAACAGCAACACTCAAAACGCAACTGTCACCTCTAATAACATCTCCATAGCAACGACGACAACCTCCTCCAAACCTTCAACATCAGCTGTACACCGTGATTAACCATCCATTCATCTAGACCCAAGGACTCCAACAGCATACATCGACCTAATGGACGTAGATGGGGAATCCTCCCCCATTGAAGGTGACAAAAGATTTAAATCCAAGCTTACGTCTAATCACAAACTTAAAGTAACTCAACAACCTATTAACAAAAGTATTATAAATAATAAGAACAAGCAAAAAGAAAAAAGACCAAAATTGGATCCATCCCTTAGCGACAGTTAAGACCTAATCTAGTTGTTCTTTCTTACCCATTGAATGCCTGTGGGGTCGGCGGTCCTCGGGAAGACGCACAAGTTTTTTTCTGCGGCTCCTCGGGGACCGTCGTCCTCACAGGCATCTTCTTTAACACCTGGAGCTCCTTTCTGTTGATCTTATGACTAACAGAAGGGGTTCCACATCTCACTTTTATCACAACTGGCTATCCGCCAAGGTTTTCTAAAATAATTTCTAACATAAGAATTTTAACTACTTGTTTAAATATTTTACAGTGGAATATTAATGGTTATCTAAACAATTACAGCCAGTTGCAGATACTAATTAAACACCATAACCCCAAAATAATCTCTTTACAAGAAACCCATCTACATTCCCTCAAAAATGTACCTATCCCAATAAACTATATCATGCACCATCAAAACTCCTCTAACAATTCGTATGGCGGTGTCGCCCTATTAATTCACAATTCAATACAACACAATACAATACCACTTAATAATGACTTTGATGCATCTGCTGTCTTGGTGCACTCAAAAATCAAACTCGCTGTTCTATCTGCATACATACCCCCAAACAAATCATTTAACAATAATAACCTTCATAATATGTTTTCCAACCTACACCACCCTTCAGTTATTACAGGAGACTTCAACAGCTGGCATTACAGCTGGGGTTCCCCACAAGAAAATAAAAGAGGCATAACCTTACAAGTTACATTCAACATTCTAACCTTACCCTTCTAAACGATATGTCGCCAACTCACTACTCAACCCACAACACACTCACCCATATAGACCTATCCCTCTGCTCTTCCCAACTGACACCTTACTCTCAATGGGAAATATCTGACAACCTTTTCGGAAGCGATCACTTTCCAATTTTTCTCTCTCTTTCCCACCTCTACACCAAATCACATTGCCAAACCTATATTTAACCTAAAATCAGCCGACTGGACCCTTTTCCAAAAATTACTGAAACAATCAAACTCCATTTCCCAACCAATCAATAATATCAACAGAGAAGCGGCACTAATTAAGAAAAGTCTAATCCGTAGCGCACATTTTTCCATACCCCAAAACACCACGTACGCAATGACCCTCACAGTTCCCTGGTGGAATAAAGAGCTATCATCTCTGAAAAAAATTAAAAACAATTACTGGTCATTACTGAAAAGACACATGAATACTGTTAATATGATACAATTTAAAAAAGCTAACGCTAAATACAGAAGGGCAATTAAAATTGCCAAAAGACAATCTATTACTGACTTCATTTCAGATATATCTCCTAGCTCCAACTCATCCAAAATATGGTCCAACATCAAGAGATTTTGTGGTCTTTACCCCACAAAAAATATCCACAGTATCCTCGATCCGATACCAATACACTCACAACAGACCCAAATATCATAGTCAACTGCTTTGCGGACCAGTGGTCCAAAGAAGCTGATGATTCCAACTTCTCTCCTCTATTTCGGCTCAACAAGCACAATGCTATTACACTTTCTTCTAACTACACTCCGACCAAAACAGCTAACGAAATAGAAAAAGATATCTCCTTTGTGGAATTCCTATCATCACTATACTCACTTAAAGGGACCACACCAGGTCCTGACCGCATCTCATACTCCATGATCCAAAACTCACCCCATGTCTTTAAAATCCGTATCCTCAAACACTTCAATAACATCCTCAATAACTATATACCCCAATCCTATAAAACTAGCCTAGTCATACCTATACTCAAACCTAATAAGATCAAAACTGAAATCAAATCATACAGACCAATATCATTAACCCCTTGCCTTGCTAAGGTCTTGGACAAAATAATTTCCAAAAGGTTGTGGTGGTTCGTTTCAACAAACAAACTCATTCACAACAACCAGTATGGTTTTAAGAGAGGCAAATCTGTTCTAGATAATCTACTTTATTTAGATCTCCTAGCAACACGAGCTATCTCATCCAAGCGTCACTTGTCCATAATTTCTCTTGACTTCTCCAAGGTCTTCGACAATATTGGCATACACACCATTGTAAACCAACTACAAGAATGGAAATTAGGGCCCAAAATAATCGCCTATGTTAAAAATTTTATGTTAAACAGGAAAATTATTGTAAAAACAGGTAAAACTCTATCCAATAGCTTTCCCCTTAATAATGGCATACCACAAGGTTCACCTATTTCTGTAATCCTCTTCCTCATATCCTACAACGCCCTTACAAAAACTTTAGCACTCCACAAGGAAATAAAATTTTGCGCATATGCAGATGATTTCCACCTCCTACTCGATCTCAAAAGGCAAAAAAGTCCGCAAACAGACCTATCTCAACTATTTCAAAGTATCCAAGACTGGTGCAACTACTCAGGTGCCGTTCTTTCTACAGATAAAACAAATTATCTTCATATCTGCCGCAAATTTAACTGCTACCACAATATACGCATCGACAACCTTATCATCCCGTCTGTAATGCCTTTGAAAATTTTAGGCCTTACCCTTAACAGCAAATATAGATGGAACACTGTGTAACTTAGCAGTTGAACTATCAAAACCACTTAATATTATCAAGCACCTCTCCAGCCAGAAATACAACTGTAACATCTCAACTCTAATTCAAGTAGTGAAAGCTATCCTTATTTCAAAAATAGACTACTATCTCCCAATTTTTGGACACTCCCCTAAATCGTATCTTAACAAACTTAAATCTATTCAAAACGCAGCAATTAGAACCGCTCTAGGTGCTTTTCGGACCACACCCATTTTCAACATGATCTTAGAATCTAATATTTACTCAATAGAAAATAGATGTAACTTCCTGACAGGCAAACTTTCTAAAATACTAATCCTATCCTCCAACACAGCTCTATACAACCTTATTAAAACTCCAAAAGTAAAACCAAAATACCTAAGCACAGTGGATAGAGCGATAAATATCTGCAAACAACTTGATCTTCCCTTCTCTCCCATCAAAACCATCAACAGCAAAAAATAAAACTTGCAAAGCATTTTTTTTTTTTTTTTTTTTTCAATTTTTGTATTTACTGAATCTCCAATATAATACATAGGACTAACAATAAGGTTACAAATCTTATAAAACTAATACACATGTGTCCCTCCTACAATGAAGAGGAAGGAGATCACTTGGCACTACGAGCCTCTAATTAATCAAAAGGGCGGCACGATCATTACGGATCAGTCGAGATGAGTTCCTTGTATGGACAAGGACTCTGGCTAGGTGATTAACATGCCGAACTAATTTATCCATGTAAATAGCTTTACGCTTGGAACATTCATCTTTGACAGGTGGTACTTCCAGGTCCTTGTGAATGTCTTCGTTCCTGATATACCATGGCGCTCCCGTGATTGTTCTAAGTACTTGGATTGTGCTCTTTGTATAACTTCAATGTTACTCGCGCTCGCGGTACCCCACAATTCAGAACCATAAGTCCAAATTGGTTTAATAACAGAGTTATACAGCATCACCTTGTACTCAAGTCTCAGTCCAGATTTAGAATTGATTAGCCAGTGAAGACTTTGAGCCCTTAGTTTCATATGTATCTTTTTAGATTCTATATGCTTCCGCCAGGTAAGCCGTCTGTCCAGGTGAACGCCAAGATAAGTTACCACTTGGGTTTGAGGAATTGTAACACCATTTAATGTTACTGGAGAACAAGTCCGTCGGTTCAATGTAAATGTAATATGCTTACATTTCCCCTCATTGACTTTAATCCTCCAGTTGGATAACCACTCCTGAAGGCTTTTAAGATGAGCATACAAGCTTGCGGAAGCTTTAACTGGGCAACGGGAGCGACTGATTACGGCTGTATCATCAGCGAAAGTCGAAGTAACAATTTGACTACTTGTTGGAATGTCGGCAGTGAATAACATGTATAGAGTTGGTCCCAAGACACTACCTTGGGGAACTCCTGCTTTTATCTTAAATTCATTTGAAACGAAATTTTTCTGCCTTACTACAAACACTCGATTTGATATGTAGGATTGCAGGACTCTATGCATATTTTGGGGTAGTAAACAATTTATTTTGTAAATCAAACCCTCATGCCATACTCGATCAAACGCTTGTGCTACATCAAGGAATACTGCTGAGCAATATTCTCGCAGTTCAAAGGCAGTTCTTATTTCCGAAGTTACTCTGTTGACTTGCTCAATCGTTCCATGTTTTGCCCTAAAACCAAATTGATGATCTGGGATTGAACTATTTGCTTGTAACTGGTGATTGAGTTTGGCTTTAAGGACCTTCTCAAATAGCTTAGAAAGGCATGGAAGCAGACTTATAGGCCTATATGAAGAAGGACATGTCTTATCCTTCCCGAGCTTTGGAACCATTATAATAACAGATTTCTTCCATTGCTTTGGAAAGTACCCAATTCGAAAGATAGCATTGAAAAGACACGAGAGAAAAACTATTGCTGCATTTGGAAGTTCAGTTATCATTTTTGGCACAATTCTATCATAACCAGCAGATTTTTTGGGTTTCTGTTGAGTCCTTATAATAGATACAATCTCACTAGCGCTTGTTTTTAATGGAGACATATTTACTGAATTTGTGATTGTCTGTTGTGGAAGCACAAATTTGTTAGTAGGTAGATTAGGTTGAAACACGTGCTCAAGATGGTTGGCAAATACATTAGCCTTCTCTTCATCAGACCGAGCCCACATTCCGTTTCTGTCTCTAATAGGTGAGTCCAGCTCCATAGGAGTTTTTAGCGATTATTGCGCTTTCCAAAGTGAAGATCTAGTGTTTGTGGGTGATAGGTTAGAGATATAGTGCCTTTGTGCCTCGAGCTGGTCGCTTAAAAGAGCTTTGGCTAGTTTTTTTGTTGCATCTTTTAGCCTTTGTTTTGCAGAAGGAGATCTGTGCTGTTGCCATTCTCTTCTCAATCGTCGTTTAGAAGCAACCAGTTCTTCAATTTCCCTATTTGAGAACGATTTTCTATTGAACTTGTGAGCAACAATCCCAGGCGTTGATACCTCAGCTGCAGCTACCAATACGGAACTTAATTCATTAACAGATTTGTCAATATCGCTTTCAGAGTTGATCGCAGGTGCAATTTCAATGTGAGAACTAATATACTTTTTATATTGCAACCAATTAGTTTTATTAGATATGAGACTATAAGGGCAATCCTCAAATATTGGAAAATCGAGTAAAACGATATCAACGGGGGAGTGATCGGAAGAGAGTTCATCGTGAGTAACTGCTGATATGAGGTTTCTTGGTATATTTTTTGTGATACCGAAGTCGATGATATCGGGAGTTTTTCTTGGATCCGCCGGCCAGTATGTAGGCCTACCCGGAGAAACAAAACATTTATGACTCGATAAATTTATCTCTTACTGCTTTTAATAAAAACAATACTCCTTCAATAGTCTTCCAACAACACTTCCTTTCCCTCAAAAACGAACATTCTAAATACAACTTTATATACACTGACGGCTCCAAATCATCTGAAATTATAGGCTTTGGCATCTCTACTTAAACAAACCCAATGACATCAGGTCTCCTACCCCACTATTCAAAGTATTTGCAGCTGAAATCATTGCAATCCATGAAGCTATAAACATTTGTATAAGTAAGCCAGGTAGACATGCTATTTTTTCTGACTCACTTTTTGCTTTATCCGCTATAGCCAATTTTAATAAACACAACTACTACGCCTCAGCAATAAGATCCCTACTTAATACAAAATTCCCCAAAATAAAACTCATCTGGGTTCCCAGCCACACCAACATCATAGGCAATGAAAAGGCAGATTCAACAGCAAAGCTCGCTACTAAGTTACCACTTATATACACACCCAACTACAACATAAGCGACATTGTTAATTCTCTCAAAAAACACATAAATCTTGAACACATCGCCATGCTACAACACACCTCCAGCTGGTATAAGCTAATACACTCTCCAAATACCACTTGCACCACACTTTATAACTCCCCAACTTTTAAACTTTTATCTAGACTTGATCAGATAAAGTTTACTAGAATCCGACTTGGTCACACAAACCTAACAAACATGCACCTCATCGATAAAAACCTAAATAACATCTGTCCCTTATGTAATAACGCTCCTAATAACATTCACCACATTATCACATCCTGCTCCTCATTGCACCCCCTCAGATCCTCCACATTCGCTAATATAGACCCCATCTCAATCATTTCCGATCCGTCCTCTAACATTAATCTTATTCTTAACTTTTTTAAAAAAGCAAATCTGTACAGTAAACTCTAAACTTAAACTTAAGCACTTATTTAGTCACTATTATTATTAAATATTATTATTATCATCATTGTTATTTAAATATATATCTTTATTAGCTGAAGGCCCTGGCAGCCATGGCTAATTTTCTGTTAACTTCTAGTTCAGTTAGCATTATATAAATAAATAAAAATACTGTTGTACAATTTGATTGGGTATTAATTTTTTCACAGCGCCTCAAAGTTAAATTTGTAAACATTTGCTCAGTTTTGCACGTTTCTGTATGTGTCGGAAAATAAATTTGTTTAAGCATAAATTAAGAATTATTGTAATATCGAGTGATTAAAGAGAATACAAAACAAAGAAAAGGGTACAGAAATAATTGCTAAGAATGTGGCTAGGCAAAGAGAGTTGCCTGAGCTGAGCGTGGCGCATTGGTAGTGTGCAAGAGTGAATAAATGAGACAAAGGAAATATGCAGAAAAGAAAAGACAAAAGAGATGCATGGTTTTTGATGCTTGTGTTTGGGGGTTGATCAGTCAGTTGATCGAGAGCTTCTGCACACAGTGCACGACTAAACTTATGCGACTCGCTGCGCAAATTTGGCAAAAATTAACGATATTATTACTGAAATCAACCAATTGGCAGAGCACATGCTGGCAGTGCAATAATTATAAAATCAAAAAAAAAAAGAAGAAATAGAGTCGGTTGTTACTAATCAGTTCAAGCCGCCTCTATTATATTAAAATGCAAAAGATATTAGATTAGATTAGATATTAGATTAGATATATTTAAAAAAGAAGAAGATTTTAAAAACTTCTCGATCAACTTGGCTCAAATTGTTTGCCTGTAGGGGTTTGTAATGCTAAACACCCATGATGGGGCTCCAGAATAATGCATCCCAAAGGTATAGAGCTTAAGAAATGCATAACCGATTACCATCCTGACATCTTATCAACTGGCACTCCAAAAAAGTTCCTGACCTTATTGACTTCTGCGTTTACAAAGGGATTCCGTCGAATGTCCTGGATATAGCATCTTGTGATGAACTTAGTTCAGATCACTCTGCAATTCTAGTCAACTTAAATGCGGTAACAGTTTTTTTTTTTTGCTGCTGTATAAATGATTTATTATTATCATTATAAACAGCAACATCGCAGTTAAAACTAACAACCTAGCTTATGCAATGGCATCTAGTGGCCTTCAGCTATATCATACAGTGTTTCATATTTGCACAACATACTCGTATACAGTAGTTACAATATTAAAGTGGATATTTACATACGGGTATACTTGGTATACTTTTTTTTTTAAATATTGTACATATTTCAAGTTTTATAGATTAGTTATGTAATAGAGGTTGCTTATATGTACAAATTTATAAAGAATATTTACATAGACGTTTTTAAACTAATTATATTTCCTAATTATATTAAATGGAATAAATTGGCTTCTTTTAAGAATTTTATAATAGTTTGTATGTTATTTTGGGTTGGGTTTGATATTAGTTCAGTGATGTTGGTATCAGAAAGGATTTGGGATCACAAGTTATATAGTGTAGGGCATACATTAAATATGTGGTCTAAGGTAATTTCAGCCTTAGTTTGGCAAAGGTGGCATCTGTTGGATTTGTTTGCATCTAGGTAATGTTGATTTAAACGTAATTTGATAATTTTCGTTTGACTGATTCTTGATATTTGGTATTGATCTATGGATTTTGTGAATTGATCTGCAGATTGTTTATTATTGGTTACGTGTTTGTACCAGGTTGATTTTTGCCTATTGAGTCTTTTTAATCTTAGGTTGTTTTTCAGTATATATTAGTGTGTTTTTTGGGGCCGCCTTTGCTTCTTGGTCTGGAATTTCGTTTCCTTTTTTTCTTTGTGCCCTGGAATCCAGAGAAGTATTATTTTGGGGTAATATTGTAGAAGCAGGGATATTATAGTAGTTATGATTTTCAATATTTTTAATGGCTTTTAAAGCTAAAAGGTAGTCAGAGCAGATTATGAAGTTGCCGTGAGAGCTTTTAATTACAATAAGTTGATAGCTTCATATATAGCGATAATTTCGGCAGTATAGATTGTGGAGTAAGGAGGTAATAGTCCAATTTTAAATGCCATCTCTTCGTTTGTTAAAGCGAATGAAGTTTCGTGGTCAGATTTGGATCCGTCAGTGTAGACAAAACTGTAGTTCTTGTATAAGTGTTTGATTTCTAAAAAGAGTTTACTGAATGTGGAGTAGTTAGTGTCATTTTTGTTATACTGGCTGAGGTCTGTTATAATGACATTTGTTGGGAGGTACCAGAATGGTTTTTTTGGTGTTACGTCTGGAGTAGTAATAACTGGGATATTGTATTTTTCACTTATTTTGATTGAAGTATAGATAACTGATGGGATTCTTTGTTTATTATTTATGTTTCTTAGTTTGGTAACTAATTTGTGTGGGGAATTGTAAGGGAATAATATGCATTTAATGAATTTTGATGTGAGAAAGTCACGTCGTTCTGTAACAGTATTTATATTGGCTTCCACTAAGAGATTGTTTACTGGCGTTGTTCGAAATGCACCAAGGACTGTTCTGATGGCTGTGTTTAAGATAGTCTCTATTCTTTTTAAAGAAGAAGTTGATGCGTTGCCATAAAATGGTAAAGCATAGTCTATTTTTGATAATAAAATTGACTTTAATAATTAATTAATAATTAAGAATTGCAATTGGAATTCCATTGTGAATTGCGTATGTATCGGAGATATGGTGTGATACTCTACAATTAGTTCTCCTATATGTCATAAAACTTATTACATAGTTTAGTATTTAGGCCCATAGGCCCAAATGTTCCATTCAATTAACTGTTTTGTAACTGCGTGTATGCCAATTTTGTCGAAAGCTTTGCTAAAATCAGGGGACATGATTGATAAGTGTTGTTTGTGTGAAAGTTCGGAGGTTTTCAGATGTTCTAAAAAAATAGGACTATCTGTAACAGATTTTCCTCTTTTGAAACCAATTTGATTTGGATGTAATAGTTTGTTAACGTTGACAAACCACCACAATCGTTTGGCTACAATTTTATCGAGTACTTTACTAAAACAGGGATTCAAGGATATTGGACGATATGTGGTTATTAGAGTTTTGTTGGAATCAGGCTTTAATATTAGAATTGTTGAGCTAATTTTGTATTGTTGAGGTATATAGTTGTTTAAGATGTTGTTATAGTGTATTAACAGTGTATTTTTAAATGAGAGAGATGCATTCTTAACCATAGGGTAAGAAATTCGGTCAATGCTTGGCGTACGATTATTTAAACTAGAGAGTGTTGATAGTAGTGTGCCGCAAATATATTTGCTATTTCTTGCTAGTCGATCATACTTAGTGCAGTAGCTGGGTGGGTTATGGCATGAATATGTTTCTTATTGTTGAGGCCGCAGAAGCGTCTAATGTTACTCCAAATCTTGGTGGTTGGAGTGAGAGGTTGTATATCTGAAGTGAATGCAGAAAGGGCTTCTCTTTTGCTTATTTTAAGATGTCTTCTAAATATTGCATTTGCTTTTTTGTAAGCAATAATATTTTCTGTTGATATGTATCTCTTTAGGGTTGCCATGCTTTTTTTTTTCTTTCCTGAGTTGTTTCAGCTTTTGATTCCACCATGGTACATTTTTTGGGTGGTTGCTGCTTGAACTTTGTGGTATTGCGAAGTGGGCACTTTGCAATACAATTTTGTTTATAATGCTCGCCTCTTTATTTACGTTAGTGGAAATAGGGATATTATTACTTAAGAATTCAGTTCGTTTTTGGAATTGGTTCAAATCTGCTAGGTTAGTTCTAAATATGGGTCTATGCTTTGTTTGCTTATAATTGTTCTTAAACATAGTAATTTTGATCGGGAAGTGATCGCTCCCGTGAAGGTCATCTGTTATTTTCCATTCAATATCAGTATAAATTTCCGGTGAACAGAATGATAAATCAATATGAGTGAAGGTGTTGTGAGTACTGAAGTGAGTGTGTGATTTGTCGTTTAAGAGAATGTAATTTGAATTATTAAGGAACTTTGTAATTGTTTTGTCCCGATTATTAGTACGAGGGGAGTCCCACTGTGTTCCCCAACTATTGAAATCTCCTAAAATTAGTGAGCAAGATTGGTGGTTTAAAATATTGTCTAGGTCTGATTCTGTGAAAGTGCAAGTGATATGATCTTTATTTTTTTATTTGATTCAATTTCTTTATTGTATCATCAAAGTCATTTGAAAGCGTTATTTCTGTTGATTGTAATGAGTTGTGAACCAGTATTGCTGATCCGCCGTATGATATTGAATAGTTATGTGAGAATAGAGTAAAGTTAATTGGTATAGGTATGTATTCTATGTCATGAATGTGGGTTTACACACACCACAACTGAATTCGTTCCTTCCAAGACAAATACAAAATACCAATCAAATATTGGAAGGAACACCAATTCAGTTTGGATGGGTTCGATATCACGTCGCAATCCTGTTGTGTTTATCGATAGGCGGCCAAAACGCACAAATGTGTTGTTGATCGAAGTTCGAACATACAATGTAGGTTTGGTTGAAGACAACAAAGTTCGAACTTACAAAGATAGTTCGATCAAACGTATAATCAAACAACTATGTAATGTTATCTATGTTATGTGCTGTTGGTATGCTATGTTATTCATATGAAATGTCATGTCATGCATTGAGACAAGACCAAACAGGCTTGATTTAGATTTTTTGTTTTAATTAACAATTTGCCAATGCGTGTTTTTTTGCACATTTCTACTTCAGTTCCAGAACAAGCATTGTCGATAATTTTTTTTATTAGAAAAGGAGAGACATTGACAAACTTTTCCACTTCATCAACTCTTTCCACATATAAAAATTTCGGTCCAACATTTGAACAAATTTTAGCTTTAACTATTGGGGATAAATTGTTTAAATGTGTATTTTCAGTGGGAATACAGAGTGGGGATCGGGAGGATCACCCATAATAACGGAGTTTTAAATTTTGTTGTATTTCACTTATATATTCTAATTATTTTTTTTGTCAATAAAGTGCCGTTTGGCGATAAAGATCTGCACCTGCAGAGATTATTGTGTATTTCCTTTTACTTATTTGTTTACACTTTCGATTAACTGATAAGCAGTGTCTTTGTAGTGAGCGTTTGGATACAACCGATCGCAACGAAGTTTAGTCGAAGACTGTGTATAAATGTTATTTGTTTTATTTTTATTTATTTACAAAAAACTACCTTATAATTACAAATTATGAGCTAGCTTAAATTACAAGAGCACTGGCATCGTAGGCCTTCAGCTCGTTGTTATGTATTTACTAAAGTATTATAAGAGAACAAGTAAATATTGGCGAGTATGTATGTACTAAAAGAAAATGATTTATGAATGTAGGTGATGTGTGTAAGAGATCAATTAACGATTTAGATTTGATTGAAAATGTTGGATGCTACAAGGAAGTTTATAGTGGTTGTTATGTTGGCTGGTGTTGGATTGATAAGGAAGAGTAGAGGGTCTACGTTGCTGAAAATTTTCTTTTTATTGGGTTCACGAGCTGGGCAATATTTTATTATGTGTTCGATTGATGTTGAGCTATTGTTGCCACATAGCGAGCAGGTACTAAGTATGTTTTTGTCTATGTAGTGGAGGTGAGTTAAGATACTGTGGCGTAGTCTTAGGCGAGTAAATTTAATCTGATGTAAGCGGGATAGTTGTTGATCAACGTGTTTGAGAAAGATAGTGCAGGGAACCATTTGAAGGTTTATAGATTGGTACCACGAGGTTGTATGGTGGAAGGTTTGTTTGCTTATTTGGTGGAGCGTACTTTTGTAATATCTTTGGATGTCTCTGGTGTTTATGTTTTCTGTGAGGACGAGGGGTTGATTAATAACGCTTTTGGCAGTAGCATCCGCAAGCTCGTTGGCTCTGATTTTAACATGTCCATGTATCCACAGGAGATTAAATTTTGGGAAAAACTTTATTATTATGTTACGGGCTGCTGAGGGACAGTAGTCACAGTTGTTAATATTTTTGATTGAGTCTATCGCCGACAAGGAGTCAGAGCAGATGCAAAATTTACCGGGTTTAGTTTTTAGGGTATTGAGGGCAACTAAGATAGCAATAATTTCAGATAAGAACACTGATGAGTAAAAGGGAAGAAGACTGGGTTCAATGATGGAGTTTTCGGTTATAATGGCAAATGTTGTGATGCCATTGTTTCGAGAACCGTCCGTGAATATTTGTATCGTGTTTAGCTTCAGCAAACTTTGCGCGATATATGTGAGGAGCTGTATTGGCTTTTGTAAGTGTATGCATGTTGGAGTTAATAGCTTCATTGTTGAGTAACCAGGGAGGGAGTGCTTTTCTGTGAGGTTTAGAACAGAGGTATGGTATGTTGTTTGAAATGCACATGTGGATAGCTCTATCTATTGCAAATTGGTATCTGAGCTTCTTAAGCGGGTTGTAGTTTTTAACAATGTTGTAGATAGGTGAATTGGAAGAATTATTAAGTGATCTAAAGAGTTGTTTAGTTAGATGGTTTCTTCTTATTTCCGTTGAAAGATTATAATTGGTAATAAACCAGCGTTTCGCGACTATTTTATCTAGTACTTTACAGAGGCAGGGGTTAAGTGAGGTTGGACGGTAGGCATTTATTGCTGTTTTATCTGCTGTAGGTTTTAATACCGGGACTATTAGGCTGGTTTTGTAGGCTTTTGGTATATAGTGCTTGAGTTGAATTGGGAGGTGAACTTAAGGGTGCTTTCTTTTTTTTCTAGTTTAAGTGCTCGTCGAAATTGTGCATTAGCTTTTTTGTAGTTTATTATGTTTTGTTGGGTGATGTGCCTTTTTAAGGTTTGCCATGCTGTTATTTTGCAAGTGCGAAGAATGTGTACGTTTTTGTTCCACCAAGGGGTGGTACGGTTGGGGTTATGTGGGTTTGAATGGGGGTTGGAGAAATGGGCACTGGAGAGAATAATTTTATTAATTGAGGCTGCTTCTTTGTTTATGTTAGTACTGCATGGCTTTTCGGAAGAGAGTCTCTTCGTTAGGTTAGAAAATAGAGTCCAGTCTGATTGTTTGGTTTTAAAATATGGTCTATATGGAGTTTGATTAGAGATGATTGGAGTGGACATAAAGAGAGTTGAGATTATAGGGATGTGGTCACTGCCATAGAGGTTATCTTCGGTTTCCCACGAACTATCAATGGACTGCAAAATGTGAGGTTATACTTGTAAGAGTGCTGTGTGTACTTACAATAGATGGGTTGGTGAGCCATTGTTTAATAGAATCTAGTTTGAGTGCGATACAAATTTTTCAAGGATTTTACCCTTTCTATTGTTAGTTGTATTTTCTGTGCCAGCAGTTGAAATCACCTGTGACAATTGTGGGTGTGTTAGTTTTGTGGAGGACAGCTTCTAGATTTCCCATCGAAAAGTGTCTATGTGGGGCAATGTAAGCTGAGATTATACGAATTGTTTTTTTTTTTTTATGTAACTTCTTCACAAATAGCATCAAAGTCGTCATTCAATATGATCTGGCGGAATTCAAATGATTTGTGGATTAGCAAAGCTACCCCTCCGTAAGAGGAGGCTGTATTAAGGGTAGGTATGGTAAAAGGTTGGGTGTTCTGTAGATGAGTTTCTTGTAAGGCTAAGACGTCGGGTTTGTGTTTGTATATTAATAATTGTAGCTCGCTGTAGTTGTTAAAGTATCCGTTTATATTCCATTGTATTATTTTAAGAGGCATGGATAAATAACTATACGAGAGAAGAGGGTGTGGTAAAAGAGAGGGGGAAATTTGACAGCGATTGGCAGTGGAATACCAGGGCTGCTGCGGCGGCAGAAACAAAGGCGTCCTGGGGTTTAGAATGATGATCAGGTGTAGAAGGAAGTGAACCGTTAAACGTGCTGAGAGATGTAGATAACTTTGACGAGGGTTCCTACATTTAACGGTAAAGCGGTTCGGATTCTTTCTACTACTCACCGTAAGAATGGGATTAATTTATGTTTAACTCATTGAATCGTTAAAATCAATGATGTTGGGTGAGAGGGTTGGGTTACATGGATTAGATTTAAATTTAGAATTATCTATATTGTTTTTAGCTTTTAAATTAGTTTTAATAGTACTTGTGTTTTTCTTAGCGGAAATTTTCACCTTTGTGCTAGAAAGGATTTCCGCTTGTAGGTGGGTTGCGTTGCTAAGCGTTTGGCAGGTGGTGGGTTAGCAGCGTATGAGGGACCCGATTGAATGATGTCATTGTAGGATGTTGTTGGTCTTGCCGTTTGAGCTAGTACTGAACGAGCTGTCGCTGAGTATAAGGTATTGGAGAGTTGATATCATTCATTATAAGTTATGTTGGCCTGTTTTATATTTGTTTTTTTTAAAACTCTGATAGCCTGTAGCTCCTTATTTTTTTTTTGTACGTAAGGCAGTCACGGTCAAAGATACTGTGGTGATATTTGGGGATCGAGCTTTCTTTGCAGTTAATCCAGCATTTAAGGCGATTACAGGGTTCCGATTCGTCATTGTAAGGTGTGCTGCCAAATTCAAGGCATAGCTTGTCTCTCCTGCAGGTGTTTGTTGTATGTCCTAAACGTTTGCAGTTTTTGCAGCGAAGTGGAAGAGACACGTATGGTCGTACATTTATTTTGTTGTAGCCAACTTTAATTTCCGTTGGGAGGTTGATAGAAGCGAATGTTAAAATTATGAGCCCAGTTTCCTTAAGAGAGTCTTGTTGCTTTTTAAGGATTTTCTTGCATTCTGTTATGTTCTGCGCTTTCAGCTCTTGTAGTTTTTCGTCTTCAGGAGCATCTCGTAAGTCATTGCAGTTTATAACTCCTTTGGTGTAATTTAGTGTGTTGTGTTCAGATATGTCCACGTTGATTTGTTTGTTAAGAGATTGAAGTTTAATTAATTTCATGGCTTGAAGTACGGTTTTAGTTTTAAGTAGGATAGTATCGTTACGTAGTTTTGTACACTCTCCTATTTCACCATTGCATACGTTATCGATAACTTTTTTTAATGAGAAATGGTGACACGTTAGTTAACGTTTTGGTTTGGTCAATTCTTCTCATTATCAAGTATTTATCACCGAGTGCAGCATTTTTTAGTGTGTTTTGTTTGTCTATATGGAATAGATTATTATTGTGTTTATCAGATGGTTCTCTTTCCTTCACTACGGGTTGTTGTTGTTTTATCATATTTTCTTTCCTCTTGTCAATTAGTCAAATGATAAGAATACCTGTTAAAATAGTTTGTTTGAGAATATTATACACTTATATAGCGGATTAGCAAAAACTTCGTGTGTACCCAACGAGTGATAGAGTCGAACTGATAAATGTTATTTAAACAACTAATTTATTAGATGTTTGTGATAGAAAATATAGCTCAAGGTATGTATAATATAAAACATTAGCCAAAGTTTATGTTTTCTTGTAAGTTTCCTTTGGCTTTGTGTGCTGTTGATGCCCCTTTTTTTTTAGTTAGCCTTAAAGTAAAAAACATGAGATTCGTGGAGTTAAAGTTTATAAGCCCTCGCAAGCCCTCGGAAGTACTAATTGATATATGTTCATTAATATGTATAGAATACGATGGTATCAATATTTTTTGATCCTTTTTGTTCCTTTTCGAACAAATGCATTTCATATAGGTAACCTAGAATTCAGTGACGCTGATATGATTGATGTGCGGATTAAGAATAAATGCAAAACTGATGCTATTTCACACTGGATTTTGCAAAAAATTAATAAAAATGTCAATCAAAGTAAAAAACAAGAAGTACACAATAAAATAGCTACTTTTCCTAAGTATATTAATAAGTACTTGCCAAAATGCAACAGGAATGTTAGAAGATTTAAAAATCAACACCAAAACTGGCTCTCATCAAAAATATGTATAAATAACGGATGATTTTGTTCTATAATTTATCGATGAATCGACTTACAAACGAACAGCGTTTACAACTTGTTGAATTTTATTATCAAAATTCATGCTCGGTAAGGTAAGTGTACTGTGCACTTCTCCCATTTTATGATCAGTTTGGTCGACCTTCTGAGACGGCTATTCCGAAAGTTGTGACTAAATTTCACATCCAATTTACATTATTGGACATTAAACCAATACGCATACGTAGAGTGCGGACAGAGAAAAAAATCTCAGATGTATCCGCCAGTGTTACTGATGACCCTGAATTATCGATTCGGCGCTGTTCGCAGCAATTGGGCCTCTGTTACTTCACTACGTGGTAAATTTTGCGACAGGATTTGGGTGTAAAACCTTTTAAAATACAGCTGGTGCAATAATTGAAGCGCTGTTATAAATGAAACTGATTTATTGGAAAACAAACAAGGACGACATCGCGAAGGCAGTAAGCGTTTAAAGAGAAAAATGGCTACAGTAAAAATCATAATACGTAGTATTAGCATTCTTGTTGCGCCTACTGGAGCAAGTCAATAGACATTTATATTACTAAATCTACTTCTTTGTACTGTACATACGATATCAGTAGATAAAATTAAAATAGTCAAAAAAAAAAAATTAATTTTTATCGTTTTTAATAATAAATGAAAAAATCGGGCAAGTGCGAGTCAGCCTCGTACACGGAGGGTTCCATACCAGATTAGCGTTTGTATGGGAGGTAATTTTCACGGAAGGTGTGGTTCTATCTGGGAATCAGGAGCAGCAGCTATACGATCCAGTATTCCCACCAACTTGAAATTTGAAAGGTTGGTGGCTATACATTAGAAACTTATATTGTTGAAATTTTAGTTTGATCGGATTGCTAGGAAGGGTACCTCCCATACAAACCCCCAGGTTCTTATTAGGAAAACTTTTTTGTTTTCGTTTCATCGAACTGAAATTTAAAAACTATAAGTTTCTGATATAGGCGAGGTACTTCTGTTGGAATCAACCAAATCGGCGACCTAGGAGGGGAACCTCCCATACAAGCCCACCATTAAAATTCAGGCTTTTATAGAAAAACTTTTTTGTTTTTCGGACTCTTGAATTGAAATTTAGACTCAACAAGTTTCTGATATAGGTGCGGTATATTTTTTGGAATCAGTCAAAACAAGCCCCAATCTTGTACGGAATCCTCCGTGTACTGACTCGCACTTGGCCCATTTTTTTTATTTGCATTTTGTTTGTTATTTTATTATCCGCTACGTCGATATTCGTTGTTAAAATTTATCGATAACAAAAATAATATAGTATGGACCACCTGAATCAATTGTTGATTTTTTATGTAATTTTTGTCGCAATGATGCGAACTGCGCCATGTCGTTGTAACCAATGTTTAAGTAGTAGCGTTATTGATATGTTATTTATTATGAATTGTTAATTAGTTTAAGTTTAATAAAAAAAAAAAAATGTATTGCTATAATGGAATTGACATAACTGTATGTTGCAGCTATTGTTTCCTTTGCTCTTGTCATTGTTGCTTTGTGGTCTTTGCTTTGTTTCATGCCGCCTGATGTCTTGTGACTTTTGCTGTCTGTTGGTGTGAGCGAGACATACTGTAAATAAAATGAAATTGAGTTAGTTAGTAGTGGAGAACATGTTCACTTGTTCTTTTTTTTCTGAAGTGAGTCAACTCGCTCACTTGCTCACTCATGAATTGCAGTTGCTCATGACAACAACACACACATACATATGTTCAAATTGATATTTCAGCATGATTGATTTTATATTAATAATCATTGTCGCTCCTTCCGACTACTGGCTTTTTCGACGGATGCAAAACGATTTGGGGGGTCACCGGTTTGGGTCTTTTCAAGAAATCGAAAAATAGCTCAATGATTGGATCGAGGCTTCATTTTTTAGAGATGGTATTCGAAAAAAAAAAAAAATTGCTATAGAGAGACAATACAATAAAAAAACACTTTTGTGAACACAAAAAAACGGATCGAATTAATTTGTACTCCCAATAGTTCGGTAACAGAACTTTAACAAATAAACCTAACTTACATTTATGTATTGACATTAAAAAAAAAATCACAGTGCTAAAAATCCAGTTTAACTACATACTAAATAAAAAACATAAAATAATAAAATAAATTTTTATTCCCTCCCTCATTGGGAATTATTTGATAAAAATGGAAGTTTCGTTTCCTTTACACTGACCCTGAAATAGAAAAAAATTATTATATACGCTCTACGAATATTACTTAATATATACATACTTGATAATTCATGCTCACATATTATTATGAAAGAACATACGGTTTGCCACTTTTTTGGATTTAATATTGTTCGCCTTTTGCGTATAGTTTCCCCTGCACTTGAAAATAAGCGCTCGCATGGTACCGATGTGGCCACTACACAAAGGCGTTTTATCATATATATATATATAAGTGGGGATATTGTTTTTGCGCTGCTTCCACCATATCAATGGATCATCTTTCCGCCGTATTCCTCTGACAGGTATTTATCCATTTCCCTAATGGCTGTGTTGTTGGTTGGTTTGCTGACTCGATTAAATGCAGTGTCAAAGTCGTTCCAAATGTCATCTTCATCATTGGATACTGCAGATAGACATGCAGACTCAGTTTTGGCAGTTTCAGGCAAAACGATGGCTGGCCATATGGACATTATTTTTTTTTTTTATTTCGGCTGCTGATCTCTTAAATGCGTCTTCGGATTTGAACACACGACTTTTAAATCGTGGGTCTAAAATTGTGCTCTCTGCAGACAAAACGTTTGTTTCGTAGTCCCTAAAACGAGTGTCCATCGCTGAGACGATAACATCGACAACTGCATTTAAGGACTCATTCAAACTGGAGCTCATGTTTGCCATTCTTTTTTGCAAAATGCCTACCAAGACGATTACTTTGGATAAAGTCACGTTTTTCTCTGCAGAGATTTCGTTGGTAATTTGCAAAAAAGGCTGCAATATTGGCAACACGCCTTCAATTAGATCCCACTATTTTTACACTATTTTTTTTTTAAATTCAAACGTCTCACAAGCAAGCATGTAAGAGGTCAGCACAGTTGATTCCTTTTCTATGAAATGAGCTGTTACAGCCAAGTAACTCTCATTGGTCATAGAGATCCAACCGTCTGTTGTTAAACAAACAGCAGTCGCCGCACTCAACTTTTCTTTTAAGTTGCCCAACTGCTAATCCTAAATTTTTGGTAACAATACTGTAGTAGTATAAGTGTATGTAGTGTATAAGTATTGTATAGGTATTGTGTGTATTGTGAGACAAAAGGAGAATGAAACGTAAATAAAGGCAGTTTGTGTTGTGCCAGCAAGGAGAGCGGACGTGTTTATTTTAGCTCTTACAATACGTTGGTTAAAGTTTTTCTGGTTGGTAACTTATAACCGAGACATCTTCCACAAACTTTTTGAAGAACAGCTCTTCCACCAACCGCAACGCATGGTGACCTTTGGCGATCATTCGTACCAATTGTTGCTGTGACTGGCTTATATAAGTTAAGAATCGAAATATTGTATTTTACAAATATTTCCCATCCCACACTATTTCGCTGACGCGAAACTCTTTTATCATGATAATAATTATCATGATCATTATCCCCATAATGATATGATCATTATCGTGATCATTATTCCCACAATATTTTCGCTGACGCAATGTCCGCTTCCCACACTATTTGGCTGATGCAATAAGTCACTCTCTCAGCATAAGCCACAGCAACCCTTTCCGCTGACAGTGCATATTCTGTCACGTACTCCAATTCAAAGACACTCTTTTATTCTCTTTCATGACTCAAAAGTTCTCTTTGTTACTCAAAGGTTCTCTTTGTTTGAATCCTTTCCGCTGACGATGCACATTTCGTCACGTACGCCAGGCAGTAGCGAGGTTTCATTTGAAATAAAGATAGACTTAAGTTTCAGTTAAAAATATGACTCAAGCAAGGCACATAGTGCCGACAATAATAAAAAACAAACTTATAAATCTATTAATACAGGCACATAGTGCCGTAATAAATAAAATTATATAAACAAAATTTATTCTTTTGTTTTAATTGGCGCCCAACGTGGGGCCCGCGCAAAAAAATATATTTACAAACGCGGACTCTATTAAATTTGTAGTTGGCTCCTTAGTAGTAACTATTAACTAAAGTTACAAAACGGGGGGTTGTAAACCCAGCCTCTACAATCGACTAGTAATTAGTGAAATATTACAAACAAAAAAAAAAAAACACACAACAAAAATTGGTTTAATATTAGTGAAAAATTACAATAATAAAAAAAAAAAAATAAATAAAAAAACAACAAAAATTGTATTAGTGATAAATTACAAAAATTGGTTTTAAAACAAGTGAAAATTTTTTATTGAAATTCTAAACAAAATTTGAAAACACTTTTATCGCCTTCTATTAGTGAAAAATTATAAACAACAAAACTCAAATTAAAACAATATTTGTGAAAAATTATAAACAAAAAAAAAACAAAAACTCAAATTAAAAACAAGTGAAAATTTTTTTGAAATTTTAAACAAAATTTGAAAACCCTTTAACTCAAAAAAAAAAACTTGAAAACAAAACAAGAAAAGAAAATAAAATTAAAAAAAAAAAAATCTTGAAATTTTAAATGAAAACCTTTTAAGGGAAAAAAATATATTCGAGTAAAAATCAACAAAGAACCACAACGACAATTAGAACAACAATCAGAACGACAACTTTAAATTTTCTCAACTTCAACTTTGACTACACTCTCATTGAACTTGCTGCAACAGCAACAACAACTGCAACCACAGCAGCAACAGCAACAACCACTACAACATCAACAGCCGCCTGAAACATCTTCGCCAACATAGCCAACTTATCCGCATCATCCCCGTCAACTTCAACAACCATCTAAAACATCTTCGCCAACATTGACAATTATCCGCATCATCCCCGTCAACATCAACAGCCACCTGAAACATTTTCGTCAACATCTTCACACGAAGTAAATTATCAACCACCCGTCAAGATGCAGCGATTACTACTGTAAGCTAAGAAAATTTTATTAATTTATTATTATTATTAAGAAGAAACAAAAACAAAAAAAATTAATATTCGTTCTCTAATTAAAATATTGTTATTATCCATTCAATTTTAAATTATTGTATAAAAAAAAAAAAAAAAAACAGAGGCCATAAATTTAAAATCAAATTAAAAGATAAACTTCGGAAACTTAAAATATTCAAAATTTAAATTTCCCTATGCCCAATATAGACAATTTGATCGAGACCTTGAATAACTTTTCATTTAACACCATGTCCCAACCACCACTAATACCTAACGCTACTCTCTCCCAAACCTTTACCGAGAGTCAGAAAGCAGAAATAGCACGTATCATCCACCAAACACTTAACCCTTCACCAGAGACGGAACCCGTTCAACCCATAGATTTCACTCGCAACATTGCCGACACTGAGAGAATTCCAGATACTGTAAAAACTTTGCGAGATTTTTCGGGAAAACCAGGAGAATTCAATTCGTGGCGTAAAGCCGTTGACAGAATTCTCACCCTTTACTCTCAGTACAAGGGTACCGCAAAATATTTTGCAATACTGCACACTATTCGACATAAAATCATCGGAGAAGCCGATGCCGCTCTTGAAGCATACCGAACTCCATTAGACTGGGCACAGATAAAAAAATGTCTGATGCTTCATTATTCAGACAAAAGAGATATCTCGACCCTCGAATATCAAATGACCATTCTGATACAAGGTAATACTTCAGTAACTGATTTTTACCAGAAAGTATTTTATCACTTGTCTTTAATCTTGGACAAGATAGATTGCCTTGAATTGAGCGATGACGCGCTCAATGCCATGACCCAAACCTATCGCACTGGATACTTTCGTACGAGGACTTAACGGTGATCTTCCTCGTCTGCTGAGCGTGAAAGAACCAACCAGCTTACCTCAAGCGTTGCATATGTGTCTGAAATTAGGAAATATAAACTATAGAATCAATTATGCTAACTCTAAATTCTCCACGCCTCTCAAAACAACACGAGAATTTTATCCTCAACTCACACGGCCATCATTTAATAATAGACCCAATCAGGGTCATTATCCACAACAATTCCAGCAATACCGACCTCAACAACAATTTCAGCAATACCGACCTCAACAACAATTCCAGCAATACCGCCCTCAACAACCATTCCAACAATACCGCCCCCAACAACAATTCCAGCAATACCACCCTCAACAACAATTGCAGCAATATCGTCCTCAAACTTCTAATCAACTACCATTCAGACCTTCACTTCCACCCAAGGCACCAATACCAATGGATATCGATCCATCCATTCAATCCCGATGTGTAAATTACATTAATAAACCAACACCCAACAACTACAATAATCAAAACCAAAACACATTTAAAAGGGCTCTTACACAGTCCGCTCAACAACCTCACAAACAACAACGGATCTTCCATACCGAAGCTGTAATCCATAGTAATGACCAAGATCCACCACAAGAAATGGCATATGACCAAACCGACACCCCAGATCATGATTTACCTTACCCCGATGAACCTTCCGATATTGATCTTACCATAGACAATAACGATATCACCGAATACGACGATATCAATTTTTTAGACTAGCTTCCTCCACTCTCCCATTTTATCCATTTACAATGAAAAATGGGAAAGTGC
The DNA here is from genome assembly GCA_037043295.1 of Amiota minor. NCBI lineage: Eukaryota > Metazoa > Arthropoda > Insecta > Diptera > Drosophilidae > Amiota > Amiota minor. The sequence continues at coordinate 78,244 of JBAMAW010002516.1, read as the reverse complement.
TTAAATTATTATTAGATACAGGTTCGAATAAAAATTACATAAAACCCGAATTCATAAAAAATCCAATAGCCAATAAAGAAGTGTTCACTGTAAATTCAGTCGCAGGACAGGTTACTATTTCCCACCACGCAAATATCAATATATTTAATGATGAAATAGGAAAACTTAAATTTTTTATTCTACCCGGTTTACAAACTTTCGATGGAATAATAGGAAATGACACTTTAAAAACACTTAAAGCTGTAATCTATACCGAACGCAATTACTTCACACTACTCCAAAAATATCAATACCCTTTGCAGCAACTGGCATTCGAATCAGTAGCAAACCTCCAAATTCGTGTTAACCACCTTTCCCCTACAAATGAAGTAAATCTCAGAAAAATCATAGATTCGTGTCCAACCCTTTTTTCGGACCCAGATCAAAGTCTCACATTTGTTACCAACATTAAGGCAGAAATCCGAACTAAAAGTGAACGACCAGTTTATTCAAAGTCGTATCCTTATCCTATGGCACTTAAGTCGGAAATTGATAAGCAGGTAAATGAACTTCTTCGAGATGGTATCATACGTCCTTCTAGGTCACCATACAATTCCCCAGTATGGGTAGTTCCAAAAAAAGCAGACGCTTCAGGAACAAAGAAATATCGTATGGTCATCGATTATAGAAAACTTAATGAAGATACCATACCCGACAAATATCCAATCCCGGATATGAACACTATTTTGACTAACTTAGGGTCAAACAAATACTTCTCTACTATCGATTTGAAAAGCGGATTCCATCAGATAGCTCTTCAGGAATCCGACATCGAAAAGACAGCATTCTCCGTAAATAACGGAAAATATGAGTTTACACGACTCCCATTTGGTCTTAGAAACGCACCATCAATTTTCCAACGTGCGTTAGATGACATTCTTCGCGAACATATTGGTGTCAGATGTTACGTCTACATCGATGATATTATTATCTTCGCCAAAACTCTTGAAGGAACATTTCGAGAATCTAGAAATAGTGTTCAACACACTGGAAGAGGCGCATCTTAAAATTCAACTGGACAAATGTGATTTCATTAAAGAAGAAATCGAGTTTCTCGGCATAATTGTCGGTCAAAAGGGTATTCGTACCAATCCACAGAAGGTTGAAGCTATCGCCAAATTTCCGCGACCCAAAACGATTCATGATTTACGCTCATTCCTCGGAGCAACGGGTCACTATCGTAGATTTATTCAAGGCTATGCCGAAATCGCAAAACCCTTAACGGAAATCCTGCGAGGAGAAATGGGACGCATTCCTAAAAATCTTTCGAGAAAAACACTAATAAATTTAAATGAGCAGCAAATTAAAGCCTTTCAGCAATTACGTAACTGCTTGATTTCAGAAGACGTCATACTACACTATCCTAACTTCGATAAATCTTTTGAGCTAACTACAGACGCTTCTAATTATGCTCTAGGAGCAGTTCTATCCCAAGAGGGTAGACCAATTTCATTCCTCTCAAGGACACTAAGTAGAGCAGAAGAGCATTTCGCGGCAAATGAAAAAGAAATGCTTGCAATTATTTGGGCTTTACAGGCCCTGCGCTGCTTCCTTTACGGATCAAAAAACGTCAAAATTTTCACTGACCATCAACCCCTCACTTTTGCACTTAGTAACAAGAACACTAATGCGAAAATGAAGCGATGGAAAGCTCAACTCGAAGAATATAATCACGAGTTGATTTATAAACCTGGTAACACAAATGTTGTAGCTGATTTCCTCTCAAGACCTCCCGTAGCTAACATAAATTCCTTAACAGCCACAGTTCACAGTAGTGATAGCTCCTCCGAAAAACTCATACATTGCACCGAACAACCAATTAACGTATTTAAGAATCAAATATTCATTCAAACAGGAGAAACCGCACAATATCAATTTAAAATAATTTTCCCTACATATCACCGTCACACTATCATAGAACCTCAATTTACAGAAACAAATTTAACCGAACTCCTAAAAAAATATCTAAATCCATCAGTAACCAATTGCATCAAGACAGAAGAACCCATAATGTTAAAAATACAATCTGTATACCCTTCCCATTTTTCTAACTACAAAGTCCTTTTTACACAAGTCCAAGTAACCGATATAATAGAAGAAACACAACAGGAAGACAATAATAATCAATACACACAATAGAGCCCACAGAAATGCTCAAGAAAACAAAAAACAAATACTAGAACAATATTATTTTCCTCAAATGTCAAAAAAGATCCAGAAAATACTCAAACTCTGCAAGACCTGCAAGGAATGCAAATACGAGAGACATCCCAACAGACCTAACCTTGGAAACACCCCCATACCTACATATCCAGGCCACACAGTTCACATAGACATATTCTCGACAGGTAAAAATAAACTTTTAACTTCAATCGATAAATTCACAAAATTCGCAATAGTAAAAAACATAGAAGGCAAGAGCATTGAACACATTCGGAAACCATTAAGAGAAATTATCTTTCACTTTGGTGTCCCCAAATTTATAGTTTTTGACAACGAAAAATCATTTAATTCCCAGTCAATAAAATTTATGCTAGAAAACGAGTTAAACATCCAAATATTCACTGCACCCCCTTACAAAAGCGAAGTAAATGGACAAATAGAAAGATTCCATTCAACCCTAGCTGAAATAGTCCGTTGTATCAAACAAGAACACCCATCAAAACCTTTTAATGAACTTATAGAATCAGCAGTAAATGAGTATAATCATTCTATCCATTCAACCACCGGTAAAAAACCCGTTGACCTTTTTTTTGGTAGACCCACTACTTTCGGCCCAGAAGAATACGAAAAAACAAGACAGGATAACTATCAAAAACTTATTAAAACCCAAGAAAAGAATCTTGAATACCACAATCAAAACAGGAAACCCCCAATTCAGTATAACCCAGGAGATAAGGTATTCGTAAAACAAAACAAAAGATTAGGAACCAAATTAACGAAAAGATATCAAGAGGAAATAGTAAAAGAAAATATGAACTCCACTATAATAACTATGTCAGGAAAAGTAGTACACAAAAGCAATATCAGAAATTAATACTTCCCTTTAATTTTAGATCGATCCAATTAATCATTTCCATCCAATACGGTCTAGCTTCCGTAGAAATACTGGATTATTCCCGATCAGAAATAGTGACTATCGAAGATGGATACGCAAAAATACAGACGGGTAACTTTAAGATACTACATCTAATTGATTTAATGGAATACAGAGACACACTCAAAGAAATAGAAACGGCTATAAAAAATAACTTAAGCGACTCTCATCCCTTACAACCGTTCTTGATCCAAGACATCCAAAACATATACCTATCACTTGATAATCTAACCCCTGCTAACAAACGTAAAAGATCGATCAATGCGATCGGTTCAGCATGGAAATGGATCGCTGGTAATCCCGATCATGATGATCTAGAAATCCTCACTAACACAATTAACAATGTCATATCCAACAATAATAAACAAGTAGTAATTAACAAAAATATTTTAGAAAGAATAAACAAAGTTTCCGAAATAAATAATGATATTGTTAAAACATTAAAAAATAGCGAACACATTCAAACATTGCTCATGTTATACTCAAAATTTAAAATTGAAATACTAAAAGAAGATGTGAATAATTTGAAACTAGCATTACATCTGTCTAAAGCGAATATTTTAAATACATTTATACTTTCGGCAGCCGAAATAGAATCCATTAAAGACATTTTTTATATTGATAAATTACCTTACAATAATATCGAAGAGGCATTAAATATTGCCGATGTCAAAATAGCTTATAAGAATCAAAAAATAATCTATGTAATCTCCATACCAGAAACATTAGATGTAAATTGTTCAAAGATTATTATTAAACCATTAAAAATTGAAAAGAAAATACTTAAATTAAATTATGAAAATATTATAAAATGTCAAGAAGAAATATATGGAATAAAATCAAATTGTAAAAAAATTAACGAATTAGATATTTGCTTAAACACTAATTTGGAAAAAATAACAAACGATAATTGTATTTCAAAAATAATAAATCATAAGCAACATAATTGTCATTATACAAATAATGAACACATAAAAGAAATTGAGAGAATTGGAGAACTAATATTGTTAAATAAATTTTATGGAAATATTGAAAATAACGATATGAATAAAACCCTCAATGGGACATTTGTAATTAAATTAAGTAACACAACAATTATCATAAGAAATGAAACATTCACCTCGTACGAAATCTCCAAGGCAAAACCCCTTCCCGCACTACTCCAACAATCCCAAAATCAATCCAAATTCGAAGAAATTTTATCCCTTCAATTAATGAAAGAACTCAACGTTCAGAACATTGAAAAAATTGAGTCATTGGATACTATGGTCAAATCCAGTACATTCACCAATTTCGGTCTATCGACCGCCGCCATCATTACAATCTTAATTTTATTTCTTAAAAATAAGATGGCGAAATCAAAAATTTCCATACAAAACTCTATACCCCCTCAAATACCCCCTCAGCAAATTGAAAGACAAATTAGTCTAATCGACATCCCATACACTTCAAGACAAAGAAGTCTAAATGACATCCCACATTTCTAAAATCAATCGGGACGCTTGATACTTCGGAGGGAGGAGTTAAGAATCGAAATATTGTATTTTACAAATATTTCCCATCCCACACTATTTCGCTGACGCGAAACTCTTTTATCATGATAATAATTATCATGATCATTATCCCCATAATGATATGATCATTATCGTGATCATTATTCCCACAATATTTTCGCTGACGCAATGTCCGCTTCCCACACTATTTGGCTGATGCAATAAGTCACTCTCTCAGCATAAGCCACAGCAACCCTTTCCGCTGACAGTGCATATTCTGTCACGTACTCCAATTCAAAGACACTCTTTTATTCTCTTTCATGACTCAAAAGTTCTCTTTGTTACTCAAAGGTTCTCTTTGTTTGAATCCTTTCCGCTGACGATGCACATTTCGTCACGTACGCCAGGCAGTAGCGAGGTTTCATTTGAAATAAAGATAGACTTAAGTTTTAGTTAAAAATATGACTCAAGCAAGGCACATAGTGCCGCTAATAATAAAAAAAAACTAAAATTTACTAATAATACAGGCACATAGTGCCGTAATAAATAAATATTAAAAAACTAAAATTTATTCTTCTTATTTTAATTTATACAAATGATGTTATTTTTTGCTGCCCAACTTGAACATTGTCAACAACATCCTCGCTTCTAACAACGGGCTCCATAGTATGGGTGTTTGCTTTTTAGGTGCCGGCTCAGGTAGCTTTGCGATTTACAGCTTAAAATATTTTCATTTTGCTTGCTGGCTCCCTATATCACTGAAATGCGACCAAATTTCGCTTTATTTCCTAATAAGCGACATTTTATAATTATTTAAGTGAAAACTTCTATTGTATAAGCGCGTTGAGTGATTTTTGAAGTAAAAAGTAAAAAACATTTGGAAAAGTAACTACTATTCGACATACATTGTGTAAAAGAGAACAAGTGGGCAAAAAGAACAACAGAGCCAAAAAAAAAAAACAGAGCAAAAAAGAACAACAGAGCAAGCAAGAAAAACTGGGCAAAAAAGAACTGAGCTAAATAGAGCAACAGAACAAAAAAAAAACAACTGAGCAAAATAGAACAAATGAGGAAAAAAGAGCAACTGAGCAAAAAAGAACAAGTGAGCAAAATAGAACTACTGAACAAAAAAGAACAATAAGGAACGAACATTGTTCACTTGCTCAGTGTAGTGAGCAACTCTTTTTTGTTCACTCATTCATGAGCTACACAACACTATTAGTTAGTGTGCTGACAACCAAAGTGAAGAAGAAGACGTCGCGTTCAACGACTCACTTCGCTCGCGCCAAGCAGGCGGCAGAAATTGTTGGTAGCGAGACTACAGGTTTTAAGCGACAACAGATTGATTAGGGAAAAATAATTCAATACCATTAAAGCATTGTGCATCGACCTCTTCTTCCGTAAAAAAAACTGTATTAGAGTTAAGTCATCATTGTCAAGAAGTTCTCTAAAACCAAAATTGTACATTTGATTGATGCATTATTTCATTCAGTTCATAGAACTTAAGTTCTCTCCATACATTGGTCCAGATATACACACAGCGTCAAAAGAAAGTGAACACATGAGATTTTTGCATTAAAAGTTTTATAATTATATATTAATGAATACAAAATAAAAAGTTAGTATGCAGAATTCAAGGCTTATATTTTAGGAGTCGATTTCAATTTAAAGTGTAATCAAAATTAATACACAAACAAAAATAATTCACATTAATTAAAAAAAGTCCAAATTTTACGCGTCAAAAAAGAGTGAACACTTTTTACTTTTATTTTTCTTTTCGTTCTATAATTCGGGGAATAACCAAATTTTTAAAGGAAAACGATTATTACTCACGTGCTTTGTTATGGTAAATGTTATTTTGAGTGAATTCCTAAAATAAAAGTGTATAAAATTAAAAAAAAAAAAAATTCTTACTTTGGGAAAGCAAACATCTAGTGGCACTCGAAAAATCATATTAGATTTACGAGAGAAAGGCAAATCTTTGCGTGAAATTGCCGAAATTATAGGCAGGGGCCCAAGCACAATAAAAAAAATTATTGTCAAATGTGCCACACATCGTCGGTTGGAAGATTTGCCGAGAACTGGGCGTCCAAAGCGACTTACTGATACTCAAGTTAGAGCTGTAGTAAGAAAAGTAAAGGTAAATCCAGCCTCAAGTGCAGTCAAAATTTCAGAAAATATTACCCAGACATCAGACAAATCAGTAAGCGCGAGTACGGTCAGGAGAGCCCTTCATAAAAATGGCCTACGCAGACGAATACCCCGCAAGAAGCCATTGATATCAAAGGTAAATCAGAGCAAGCGTGTGGATTTCGCCAAAAAATTCATTAATGTGGCTCCAACTTTTTGGAAAAACATTCTCTTTACTGATGAGAGCAAATTTGAAATTTTTCATGCCAAAAGGACATCAAAAATATGGCGTACCACTAATGAAGCATTTAAAGAAAGTTGTGTAACCAACACAGTTAAGCAAGATGGGGGCTCAGTTATGGTTTGGGGCTGTATGGCGGCATCTGGAGTCGGAAATCTGGTTTTCATTGAATCAACAATAAACAAGATGGATTACTTAAACATTTTCCAAAACAATGTCGCCCCCAGTGTCGAGAAAATAGGCCTGTCGGGCAATTGGATCTTCCAACAAGATAACGATCCAAAACATACAGCGAGAATTCTGAAGGAATGGCTACTGTATAGGACCCCTAAGACATTTGACCATCCGCCACAATCTCCAGACCTCAATCCAATTGAGCATTTGTGGGAACACCTGGACAGGAAGATCAGGCAGAGGACGATTTTGAGCAAGGAAGACCTGAAGAAGTGTCTAATGGAAGAATGGGTCAAAATCTCTCCTGATGTGACAAAAAACCTTGTCCAATCGATGCCAAGGAGACTTAAGGCGGTTGTGTAATCTAAAGGGAAAAATACAAAATATTAAAACTTAAAAAAGTGTAATATTTTAACTTAATATTTGCCACTTTGTATATACTGTTCACTTTTTTTTGACGCGTAAAATTTGGACTTTTTTTAATTAATGTGAATTATTTTTGTTTGTGTATTAATTTTGATTACACTTTAAATTGAAATCGACTCCTAAGATATAAGCCTTGAATTCTGCATACTAACTTTTTATTTTGTATTCATTAATATATAATTATAAAACTTTTAATGCAAAAATCTCATGTGTTCACTTTCTTTTGACGCTGTGTGTATGTACTTAGTTTAAGGTGTTTGAAAATGGGTGTTGCTTTAACTGGTGGTAATTGACGTAGGTCTCCAATAAAAGTAATATCAATCCGTCCAAAGGTAATATCAAAATTGCCACTTATTTGTTTCAGTTGATCGATCTGTAATAATAATTTTGCGCCTATCACACTGAGTTCATCAATGATTAATACTCGGATCTGCACTTTCCATCAAATTTTCTTTTTTTTTTTTTTGCAATGGGGCCAAGTTTATCTAAAAGAGCGAGGCGAAGATCACTATTATGTATGTATGTATTTGTAGAATCATCACCAACTTATAGGTTATTTAATTCGTTTTAAGTTTTTTTACTCGCTGTCGTTCGGAAGGTCATAGAGTTAGAAAATATTCAACTTTGTGTGATGATTTAGACATAGTTTCTCGAATAAGGTACACTTATTTTTCTTGTAATTTCTATAATATCAAATTCAAGATGATCGTCCATTGTTTGAATGATGTGACGTTGTCAACTGCTTATTCCTCTATTAGTTTTATTAATATACTCGACGACATAAGCATCGTAAGGGTATTCTTCAGTTATGAATTGTATATCCTTATCCGATTCGAGGGTACTGAAAAGAACTGGACCCACTATACTAAGGGAAAAAAGTCAGTTTTTTTGAAGTTACTTATTCAATCTAAATACCCTGATGAGGAAGAAAATGACCCATAATTCATCAGGGTGCAGCCCTACAGTAGAACAAGTTTAATAAAATCAGCTGTTCGAACCACATCGTGTGGTATCAATATTGGTGAGAAAAATTTCCAAACTTTGTGCTTCAGTGGTGTGGTGCATAAAAGCAAATTTATAAATATTATTACGTTAAATCCTTGTGCAAGTTTTTATTATTGGTTTTAATTTTTTTGTTATTGTGTCCCGTTGTCCAATTTTTTGTTTTGTAAATGTATTTTTATAAAAGTTGAAAATGGGAAGTTATTAACATAAGTCTCCAGATTGCTAACTACATGCTGCAAACAGTTTCAGCCAAAAAAGCAAAAGACTGAGATATGCAATTCTTATTAAAAAAAAAAAAGTTCTAGCACTGAGAACATTATTTGAAATTATTTGAGTAAAAATTTAAATGGAATAGTTTTATCTAACGAGGCAAAAGTTCCATAACAAAATCTATTGGATCATACCGCTTCTCGATTATTATCAATGCAAGGGGAGGTTTGTGAAATACTCTCAGACGGAACACAATGTATACTAATTTTTAGTTTTGGATTTGATGGATCTACAGGTCATAGCTTATACAAACAGCAATTTGAATTTGACGAGTCTCCTGCTTCAGATAATTCGCTTTTTCTAACTACAATAATACCATTGAAATTAATAGATCAGCGGCAACGAGTTATTTGGCTAAATAAAACACCGCAATCCATTTTAGTTCCGGCACACAGTAGTCATTTTCTGCCCCCGTAGCTTGCAACCACACTACTTGCAGGGTGGTGCTATGGCCCGTTAAGAAAAGCTTGAGAATATGCAGCTCCTAAAGTCCAACTACGCTTCTTGCCGCTACGTACTTGAGATGCATACCTACTGGTACCAGATCTAGAATGACTTCAAGTGCTGCTTGGGGTGTGGATCGAAGAGATCCGGTTATACCCAATCAAGCTGTTCTCTGCTCCTTATGGAGGTAGAGTAGTTGGGATCTAGTGTTTGCCACCTTCCACCAAACTAAAGCTCTATAAGTAAGGATAGGTCTAACAACCGTAGTATAAAACCAATGAATGATATACGGCTAAAGACCCCATATTCTTCCAAACATTCTTTTACATACGTAAAAAGCTCCTAAAGTCCATTTCATTCTTTAGAGAGAGTTTACAGTCCAGAACTGCTCCAAGCTATTTGCTTTCTCTTGATAACTTAAGCTGCAATCCACCTAGATACGGTAATCTCAAGCAATGTATCTTATATCTTCTCGTGAACAGTACCAGCTCGGCCTTCTCCGGATTAACCCGAAGACCATGCGGATGAGCCCGCCGCCGAGTGACTCTTAGAAAGAATTCCAACAGTTCACTGATGATGGACAGATTTTCACCCGATACCATTAGAACCAGATCATCTGCGTAAGCCGTCACTCTACAACCTTTCTGCTTTAGGATTAATATAATGTCATTAAGAACCAGGTTCCACAAAAGAGGAGATATAACCCCTCCTTACAGAGTGCCTCTCGTAACCTTCCTCTTTATAGTCACAGAGCCCAGGTCGGAGTTTATCACCCGACAGCGTAGCATGTTGCTAAGCCACCTGGTAAACGCCGGATGTGAGTCAATATTTTCAAGCGAAGCTGAAATTGATTCGATTCTGACGTTGTTGAAAGCTCCCTCGATATTCCTTCCTTAGCAGGACCTTTTCAATATGCCGCACCACATCTTGCAAAGAGGTCTCAACTGATCTACCTTTGAGGTATGCGTATCGTGTACCGCTAAATAGCCGTGGAGTGAGCTTGCCTTTAAGATATAGAACTAGTAATGTTGAGACTAATAGGCCTAAAGTCCTTTGGTGCGATGAGGTTTGTCTTTCCTGCTTTGGGAATGAATACCACCCTCACTTCCCTCCATTTTGCCGGGATGTATCCTGTAATGAGACACCCCTTAAAATCTTTTCCAACCACGGCACCAGATATGCAGACGATGTCTGAAGCGTTGCTGCTATTATACCATCAGGTACGGCTGAATTGACCTAATAGCCAAGAGGATTTTTTCCTCTGTGAAAAGGTCATTTAGAGCTAATCTACCGCTTAACTCAGCCATGTTCGAGCCACTGGTACTGGTACTAAGGATGATATTCCCATCCTCCACACCAGTATTAGAGCAACCCGGAAAGTGAGCGTCAATGAGCAGCTGCAATGACTCCTTGCTATTCGCCGCAAAAGTACCTTTCTTTCCGCACAGAAGTCCTGGTACCACTCGTTCTTTTGCTAGCACCCGTCGAAGTCTTGAAGCTTCTGTAGTGTAAGTAATGTCCTGGCAAAAAAACACTTAGGAATCCCTTTTTTTGGCTTTCATATGGGGACCCGTTTCAAATTTGAAAAGAATATAGTTTTAGTATTTGTTGCTGATGGCCGGGAAGAACTACACATTCTGTGAAAATTGCAACTCTCTAGCTATTACGGTTCATGAGATATGACCCGAGGACGTACGGACGGACAACGAAGTTTCTGCAATAGGGTTCCCTTTGGTATCCTTTGGGTCCGGAACCCTTATTTAGAGAAAAAACAGTACGCGGGTTTTGAGTATAAAAAAATAGTATAATAATGCGAACAATGCTATACTAGCTTCGAGCGTTAGCTATCCAGAAGGCATTTGCAGTAGGTAAAGGAAGTGTAACTATCATATTCACTTACTTATGCAATAATCTGGCAAAACTTAAGGAAAAGTAGGAATATGACCGGAAGAAACCAAAGGAATACCACCTTAACATGTAGAAGAAAATGTAAACTAACATTTGAACGCTATCAAGAGTTTAATAATGATAGGAAAAAGGACAGGAATAAAAGACAAAACCATGAAAAACAGAACAACGTACCAGAAGACGATCATAATTTGTTTCATAATAGCGAACAATACAGAAATAAGAACGGGCGATACCGAAAAAATAACGGACAACACAAAAATGATAGCGAACAATACAGAACTAACAACGGGCAATACATAAATAATAGCGAAAAATACAGAAATAATAGCGGATATTTTACAAACAAAAATAACGGAAAGTTAGAATTAACAGTGCGATAGCTAAATCTACGGCTCAGTGGCATAGGAAATATGACGTCGGAGATTCAAGGAGAAGTAGAAGATGCCTTTAAATCTCAAGTGACCAATTTTGCGATGTTAAACAAATTCAGTGTTTTAGCTGAAATAACACATTATGATCTAAACTGTGTTAATGCAGAATTCAATCGGAGATTACCAACGAAGATAAACAATAAATCAGTTCAGGTGAACCGATGGACATGATATCAGGTGTTTCTTTACTCTTCAAGCTGATCGTGGCAAGGCAAATTAAGTAGAGATCAATCGAGATTATAAAAGTCCCCCTTGGATTACATCGTAATTGGCAAATATGTGCCTTCAGAGTGAATTTCGCTTTTGGCCAAGAAAGCCGATGATAAGTCGAAAGAAAGAAATGTACCACTGGACCTCGTTCAGAATATTTGACAGAAAAATGAGGTTTCCCCTTCGGGAAGAAGAAGAAACTGAAGAGGAAGAATGTGAGAGAACTTTTGAAGCATCTGCGTAGCAAGAGAAATCAGGTGGATTTGTTGTATGCCTTCCTTTTAAAAATCCAAGTCCAGAATTAGGCGAATCCTACCAGACTGCACTGAAAAGGTTTCTCAATCTTAAAGAAAGATGACACCGTAATTCGTTACTAAATGAGCAGTACGCTGAGTTTATTGAGGAATATGAACAACTAAGGTATTTGAAAAAATTACCTCAGACAGAGCAACAGAATTTCAAATATTTCCTACCTCATCATCCAGTGATTCGTCTAGATAATCTCACTACGAAGTTGCGAGTGCAGCAACGGGATATCACTGAACGGTGCAATGTTGAAGGAGGTCCACCTTGGGACCGAAATTGTTTGAGTTATCCGGGCATGTGTCAGAAATCACCCTACATTTTGAGGTCGGTTGGTTTCAAATTCGACCAAACAAAACCGTCGGTATCCTAGCATTTTGGGCAATGCAATTTTACGAACATTTATTAATCTCTAATCTTTTGTTGCAGTTCCTTGTATTTTTCGCATCCCCTGCATTTAGTTAATAAAAAGCAGTGGGAGGCACTATGAAAGAAGACTTGACAATTGAGTTATTTCAGGTTTTTTAAAGTTTTCCCATCATATATATATATATATATAACACGATGTAGAACAGTTTTGATATGTTTGAACGCATTCAAATTACTGTCTGGTGAGTTTTGGACTTTGAACATTGATTGTTCTATGTTTTCACTGATAGATTTTATTGTTTCAAAGGAGCGAACATCCAGGATTTTTAAGTTTTCATTTTCGTATTTCCGTAATTCAGTATGAATTTACTTTTTCGATGTTGCCGGAAAGACTTTTAATAAACAGTGGTTTGTATTCAGGCATTTCGGTGTTTCTAGGTACATGGACCTAAAGTTTTACAGACCATATCAATGGAAATTATTTTTGGGGCCGTGAAATATTCTGCCAGATGGGGTTTCAAAGGACGCACAAAGGCAAACAAAACATAAGCAAAATGTTTAAGCAGAATTGCAACATGATTAGCATTCAGTTTATAAGGACTCCACCGTATTGGTTTCAAGCTAATGGTGAGGTCAAAAATATGAACAAGTCTCTAATTAAGAGACCAAAAATTGCTTATATAAACAAAAACAAATTTAAACGGGAAATTCAGTATTTTATTTTAATGCACAACGTCACCCCTTAGCACTACTGGAACAGCTCCTTCCAATATAATGTTCAATCGTATGATACGCAACAAAATCCCTAGTGGGGGAATTGAAGGATTTGGTCGAAAAAGAAAATGACTGCATTCGGAAACATAAATGAAAGTAAATGGCTGTAAAAAGAGAGGTTGAGGTGGACATCCGAGTAGGTGATGAAGTGCTAATGAAGAATGAAGTATTCCCTCACAAGTTGATACCGAATTTTGATACCAGTAGATATGAAGTTTTATAGCTAAACGAATACATTGTAACAGTGTCAGGGTAGGTACAACGCTAATGAGGGATATAAGTCATAAAAAAAAAATTTCAGCTGCCTGAAGGTAAATTTTCTACCTCTGCCTCAAAAACTAAACTACGCATAATATCTATTACTATAGGGAAACAAGAGGTTAAATTCCTCTTCGTACAGTCTAACTTACCAGACGTTTATTTCGCAACTGATAAATTTATTTCTAACAGAGCCATCCTGTTCTGTCTTCTAGTGCAGCAAGCACCAGTCACTCACTTCCATGGAGTGCTCAGTGCCATTCCTCTCAAACTCCTGTCTATTCAAACCCAGAAACAACTGTGTCAAAAACTAAAAAACACAACACAAAGCACAGCTTTTACATCAACAGCCAGTACAGTTTTAGTAACAACAACAGCGTTCTCAGCTACTGCATCGATTGCGTCAACATATGCAGTTACTATAATAATAATAACCAAAACCCAAACATTTAACGGCGACATTAACAACCCAATGCTACAACAAGCAAGCATCAGCAATGAACAGCGAAAATAGGGTTTTCAGACCAATAGCAAAAATTCTTCTACGCAAGCTAAAGCAATAAAAGAGACAACTGTAATACCAGCAGGTTGTCAAAAACAGCGCATGCAAAACGGGCCCTGGTAAATAAAGCGGCAGTGGAGACAGGCATTGAGCGCTACGTACAAATCCACAATAAGCATAAACTAAGCCCACAAATAAATAATAATGCAAAGAAAACGCTTTTGGAAAGTAATAGGTTCCAACTACTTGCTGAAAAGGATGATCCTACTAAAACCGATGACAAAAACTCATCAAACCCTAAACCCGCAAAACCATCTCCAATATATGATCGTGAAGAAAGCTCGAATAGGCTTGTAGATGATACCCAAAAAATAGTCGGCAACAATAACTTTGATATTGTCCCTATTACCAAGCGTAATATTAAAGAAACAAAGGTCCAAATTTATACGGAAGCAATCTACAATCCTGTAACCAATTCCCTTAAGGAGACTAAGAGAAACTATTATAACTATTATATACTACCAGCTCAAAAGCAGTAAAGGGCTGGTAGTTGCAATTAAGGGCATTGCACCCTCTGTTGATTGTAAAAATATTAAGAGTGCCCTGGAAGAAAAAGGGTTTGAGGTCAAAGTAGTAATCAATAATTTTTATAAAAAATAAAAGACTACAGCCATTGGTCAAAATTGACTTAGCTCCAAGGTTGCAGGGTAACTGTGGAGGAGCATCACAAACGTATAAATCCTGTTCAATGCACAAATTGCCAGCAATTCGGCCACACCAAATATTATTGCACCCTTCGTTCAGTATGCGTAGCATGTGGAGACTTGAAACCGCAATCTGTAAACTTAGTCGCGATATTCCCGATCATAAAAAAATGCAGTAACTGTGGGGGCAATCATACAGCCAATTATAGAGGTTGTCCTGTATATAAGAAGCTCAAGAACCTTGTGCAGTCTCAAAAAATTCCGTACGTTTTAGGCGAGGACTATCTGTACAGAATCAACGAGAAATATGTGTCCACCACCCAACATTCCTTTAACTTTAAATATGACTTATGACTAACAAAGTGCAAAAATGATTGTGAAGCCTAAGGCTCAAATGTCTCAACATAATAAACCAATTTCACAAACTACCTTCACTCAAAATGCGTGTAATGAGCCAGTGTTGCAACCACAAAGTTCTAGTAAAACTATGCTGGTGAATTTATTAAAGACCCTGAATCAAACGATCTTAATGATGCAAAAACCTTTTCAAGATATAATTAAAATCAAAATGAAAATTTTGGATTAGTTAAGTTCCCCATAATGGCTCATATAAAAAAAACTCACTGGAACGCAAATGGCGTTTTACAGCACAAAATAGAGTTAGAAGACAACAATGTAGATGTGATGTTAGTCTGTGAGACTCATTTGACTAGTAACATCTTCTTCAAGGGAATAGAGAATAACTAACGAAAAGGGAACAATTGCCACTGAGCATACCACTGCGCAGTTACTTACTCATTATGAACTTTCATCCGATCACTCACCCTTCGATATCGATTATCCTAGAGTCGAGGTTCGTCCGTATAGCATTAAAGACCTTTTAGACGGTCAGTTCAGTCTAGTCCATGTTACCGCTTCACTGTTTGCTTACATATTGTTCATATTTATCTATTTAAAAGTGGTTATGTAATAACTGATGGATATATTTCAATGAATTCCACAGTAATCGTGGTTCGCCATATCTGCATGAATTTTGAGAAGGCTACGACGCTTGTTGCACCTGTTGCATTTGTTTACTTTTATCGATATGTCATCGAAATGGACTGACTGACGTTTTGACAAAATGCTTGCTTTTTCTCGATCAGTCCAAATCTTGTTGTCAATCGTTTCAGAGTTTTTGTACAACACTGAACACTGTTTGTTTATATATTGTTCATATTTACCTATTTAAAAGTGGTAATATAATAAATGATGGATATATTTCAATGAGTTCCACAGTCAAATCGTGGTTCGCCATATCTGCATGCATTTTGAGAAGTCAACGACGCTTGTTGCAATTGTTTACTTTTCTGGATATGCCATCGAAATGGAGTTATAAATAAGCTGGGCCATCAGTCCATTTTTTGTTATCGTTTTGTTATAGTTTCAGCGAATTTCGAGTTGAAGCGATAACATGGCCTGAGACTGAACTGACCGTCTAAAAAGCCTTTAAAACTAATTGGTTGCAATATAAAAAATATTTATTTCTCACATAGAAATTGCACCTATGCTCAACTTTAAAAGTGATATCGACAAATCTGTTAATGAGCTAAATGCCATATAATTATATACTCTAATGTTTATATTGAAAACAATAATTATCTTTATGTTATTTAAAATTAGAATGAGTAGAAGTATCCTATGTGAAAGGGGGAGAAGTTATATACGCTAACTTAACTTTGCACCATTTGCTGGCAATGATGAAAAAGTATTTACAAAAGAGCACTGATCGAACAAATGAAGAAACTTTAATAATGTAACACAAACATTGAAAATGTAAGCGTTAACTTAGTTTCCATTGTTTATCTATACATATTATAAAACAAAGTCGCTTTTTTCCTATAACCGCTTCAATCTTTAAAAATACGCGACGTATTTTAATGCGTGTTTTTTAATAGATAGAGTGATTGAAGAGGAAGGTTTATATTTATAATAACATCCATTAAATAGTGGAGAAATACTGTTATTTTCACTATACATATACCTACCTATATGCCTATCTTTAAAATTAATGTAGTTGGCATAGTGTTATAATTCATGGAAAAAGCATTTACTGTCACTACAATATTCCAGCTTCTCATTATTTACACAGCAAAGTTTCTTCAAATGTGACTTTAGATTTTTTTTATTTAAGTCTGTTTATTACTATCAAGATATTAGAAAGTCATGTCTGGAAGACGTCGTCGTCCGAACATAGGTCGTAGTACAGTGAATGCCAAAAAGAGTACGTTCAGCAAGAGATGAAGAATCGTCAACGGAACGTGAGGCTCGCCTCAGTCAGGCTCGGGATAGATATGGAGCTGAGAGAGAGGGAGAATCATCAGCACGAGTTACTAATTCATGGGTAAATAAAGAAAATTCTTCCATGAATTACGATCCTTCGATTTCTTACAAGGACGATCGTATAGTATCAATAGGTACTAAGTCAGTAGTGTGTGAACATTGTTTGGCATTGAAATTCAAGGACGAATCGAAAGGCATGTGTTGCTTACAAGGAAAAGTCAAATTAGAAGAAATTCTCACTCCACCTAAACCACTTCACTCTCTTCTTACGGGTGATCATCTATATATATAAAAATGCACTCAAAAAATAGTATGACCCCGCAAAACTCGAGAACGGCTGAACTAATTTTGATGATTTTTTTTTTTTGTTTGTTTTTGTTTTCATGGAGCTACAGTCAGGTTCTTTGCTACATTTGGATCCGGTAGGTAGCGCTGTTGTCCAGATATAGATAGTTTTATGCCATTTTTAAATTTTTTTTTATTTGGTGCAAAATATACTGAACCGATTTTTTTTTAAAAGAACAAATGATTCTTAAAGTTGCTTAGGTTATAATAGAATATTAAAATATATTGTAAATTATTAATTACACATTTTACAACAAAGCTTTTTATAGGAAACACCCAATTAACGCATAGGGGGTGTAGCAACGCACGCCGGTTAACGCTAGTGTTTGATATAATGAAATATATGAAAAAACGACACTTGCCACGTTAAGTGCCAAGAAATATGATTAAGTTAGTTCATAAAAGATGTCTTAAGACTCACTTGTGAATTCTCAAAAATAAAAACAAATTTTCTGAATCTTAAGAATCTCCTTGCGTTTTTGGAGTTAAACTTCTTTAGCGGCGTTGGGCAAAAATTTATACAAAAAAGTTTGAGAGAAAAAATACAAATCGTCACGTTCTCAATTCTGTATCTCATGAACCGCATTAGGCATAGACTTCAAATTTGCACAGAATTTGTATTTTTATTGTCATATCCCCAACAAATAATAACTTTTGGAAAAGTCTCAATAAAGAGATTACAATTATACAACAACAACATGCACCTTGTGTGTTATAAAAATGTTTATAACAATAACGTGCCAGTAACTAGCGCGTATGTGTGCAAACACAAGCGAATGTACGAAGAAAAGAGAACGAGAAATACACAGAAGCTCGCAGTTGATCTAATTTTGGGTAAGAGAGGACAGACGGCAAACGTAAACACATTATTTAACACAACAACAACAATTACACACACCACAGAAACCAAAATCAATATACAGACGGACAGACAGACAGAATGACAGATTGACATACAATCTATCCATGACCCTTCCCCGCACACGCTGTGAGAGTCCACAAGCAAAATGAAATTGTACAATCAATCGCATAATGTGTGGCCGGCATTACAAACTTCTTGACAAACTTAAAATATTTTATATAGTTGTATTTGTTTTAAGCTGATCTCTCTCTGTCTGTTTTTAAGTAGTTTCACTTCTACGAGCATCACGTTGGCACACGCGCTTTTTTTTTTTTTTGTGTATGTTTTTACTTAAATAATTGATAATCTGAAAATTCCGGTAATACAATATTTAATGAAGTATATTATTTGCGCGCAACGTTCCATTTGAACTGTATGTATAACTACAACAAAAAACAGCTGTTCATAAGCAAAATAAAACAAAAACTTCTTTCATAAAGGGTTAAGTTTATGTAACAATGCATTTTGAAGATGCATTCGTGATGCAGCGCTACTGTAAGCGCGTGAGAAAAGTTGAAATTTTCTCAACTTTTTACTGCTGACGCATTCGACAAACATCGGTGGAGATTGCTTAATACGATTTATTCTACCAAACATGCTCGAGTTAATTTGTGGTGTGGAGTTTGAACATAAGGTTGCCGTGTGCACATGTATTCATTAACTTGGTGTTGTACATTTCATTCTGATTAGAACTGCTGTCATTTGGTGTTTAAGCGCGCGGTAGATAGTTAGCCACAGTCGGTCGTTATACTTTTCTCAATTTAATTTAGTGTGTTGTAAGCATAAAATTAAAGATATGTCGAAGCCTACGTACAAAGTTGGTAAGTAGATAATACAAATTACTTTAATCTAATAACTAAAGATTTGATTGTATAACGAATCAACTGTATAATATCTCGCTTAAATATTGAGGTCAAATGTAAGGTACGGAAATATCACTACATAGTTGAAAAAAAAATTATTTAAGATATGACATTTCGAACACGTTTAACTCAAGTGTCATAATTCAAAAAACACTTTTTTGAGTTAATGATGCAGAAATGTTCGTTATATGGTTAATATTGTGTAAAAAAATTTCATGTTAATAGCCTTACTACTCTCCGGGTTGAAGAGAATTTTTTTTTAATAATTAGCCAATCTTTGACGAAATTGAAAACTTTAAACGCGTTATTCTCGAAATGCTGTTTTTTGAGTTTGTTATACTTAAGTTAAACACACGACAATAATCTGATCTAGATAAATATGTATTATGTTTCTCTCTTATCTCTTCACCTTAAAATTTTTCAATACTGTGGTACGCAGTCATCAAACACCACGATGTGTACACATACAGTAACGTGCAAAACTGAGCAAATGTTTACAAATTTAACTTTAAGGAGCTGTAAAAATATTAATACCCAATCAAATTCAACAAAAGTAATTTGATTCATTGTTTAATTCTTAAACGAAATAGTTTAGAGACTAACTTAACAGAGAGAAAAATTTAAAATCTTAAGAGAACTGCTATGTGCTCAGTTTTGCACGTTTCGCACTTAGAAAGCGTAAAGCGCCGTAAGATTAAACAAATGCAAAAATATTAACCGTTATTGGTTTTTAGGTTGTGTCTGATCTTCGTTTGCTTTTTACTTTTGGTTTTAATTATAACAAAGTGTTTGAAGTTTATTTATTTATTTATTTATTTATTATAAAACTAAGATTATAATTAAAAATTATAACTTAGATATACTACGAGCAATAGCGACAAAGGCCTTCAGCTCGGAAAGCTATTTGTATAATACAATAATATTAATTAATTATTTATAATATACAAAATTAATACAACTAAACTATTTATACTTATGATTAGGATATAATAAAATAGTGTTTGGAATAAAAAGATTAGAAATAAAAAAAATTACAATGGGTGACTTAGATTAGATTGTATAAGTTAGATGTTTTTAAGAATTGTAAAATGAGTTTAATATTTTGAGGCGTAGGGTTGGAAAAGATGGAAAGGGGATCTGTGTTTGAGAAATATAAACTACGTATTGGTTGGGTTTTTGGGCATTCAACTAGAATATGATTGAGAGTTGAACTTTCAATACAGGAACAAATGGGGTTCGGTGGTGATGGGATGAACAATGTTTGAAGTTAGAGGATTGCTTATTATGAGGAAAATATATATTGATTTAGAAAATGGTATCGTGGTATTAACTGAGAGTGGAAAGATTAATAGCGAACAATTGAATATAAGCCAACGCACTGTAGTTAATGTGCAAAAGCCACAAAGTTTGGTACGTGCGCCAAATGTTGGAGGACGGCCGCGAATACTCAGATGAACGGGAAATGCTAAAAGACAGTTCTACGACATCAAAGCAGGCTGCCGAAGAGATAAATAAGACAGTGAATGGACCGCACGCAGATCTTTACATCGAATTGGTTTGGTATCAGGTATCAAAAAGAAAAAAACCAGCATTATCGACCAAAAACATCAAAGAACGTCTCGCATTCAGCAAAAGTCACCGAAATTGGAGTATTGAAGATTGGAATATACAAAAAAACAAAAAGTTTTCCTAATAAGAATAATTTTTTTTTTATATTGATAGTATTTATTGAATCTCCTATATAAATAAATAGGACTAACAATAAGGTTACAATTCTTAAAAACCAATACACATGTGTCTCTCCTACAATGAAGAGGAAGGAGTTCACTTAGCACTACGAGCCTCTACTTAATCAAAAGGGCAGCACGATCGTTACGGATCAGTCGAGATGAGTTCCTTGTATAGACAAATAATATGAATTTAATTCAGGGTTTGTACTGATCAATACGCTCCAGTTATCCTAGGGTCTTGAAATATACCTGGTTGGTAAATGTAAGTCAGACACATAGTTTGACAATCTTAGGTCGATAATACAAAAGAAAAACAAGAAAGTTTTTCTAACATGAATTTGGGTTTGAATAGGAGGTACCTCCTAAAGGTCCGATTCGGCTGATTTCGACCTGATGAAATCTAGCGTCTGGTGAAAAGAAAACCTTGTAAAATTTCAGCCCTTTAGCTCAACAACTGGGGGACTAGTTTGCATACATACAGACTCACATGACTAAATCAACGATTGATTAAGCATATATATGTATATACTTTATTGGGTCTCCGTTGTCTCCTTCTGTCCGTTACAAATTTATAATACCATTCACTGCGTGAAGGGTATAAAAATATCGTGACTGCAATTAGTTAACTTCCCTAGTTACGGAATTGGCATACGTTCCTGGAATTGTTATCAAAATAATTACTATAGGATAGCTAAAATATGTAACTCTCATATACACTGGAAAGCTGTTATTAATTATTTTTCTTTATTTGCAGCTGATATTACTTTAGCCGCGTGGGGGCGTAAAGCGATCATTATTGCAGAGAATGAAATGCCAGGCTTGATGGCCTGCCGAAAAAAGTATGGCCCCTCAAAGATTCTTAAAGGAGCCCGTATAGCTGGTTGCCTGCATATGACTGTACAAACGGCAGTTCTCATCGAGACACTTGTCGAGCTGGGTGCTGAGGTAAGAAGTTTGAAGATCAATAAATACTATAAACGTGGTGCGATCACACTGCTAAAGTGATTTGATTGTCTTATCAAAAAAAAATGAAAACAGATTTAATATCACACAATAGCAAGCGGGGGGTCAAAGCCAAAAATATTATTTTGTTTTTTCTTATGCTACTGAAAGGGGTCTCCTCCAGGGCCAAGGTGATGTGCGATAATCTATTTTACTTATTGATGCTCATGTTGTATAACGTAGTTTTGAAGTTTCTCAATTTTATGTTTACTTTTTTTAATTTGGTGATGAAGGTACAATGGTCTAGTTGTAATATATTCAGTACACAGGATCATGCTGCAGCTGCTATTGCCGCATTCGGAGTGCCTGTTTATGCATGGAAGGGTGAAACTGATGAAGAGTACGCATGGTGCATTGAACAGACACTGATATTTAAAGATGGAGAACCGCTGAATTTGATACTTGACGATGGTGGTGATCTGACCAATTTGGTACATGAAAAATATGGCCATTTATTGAAAGGAATCAAAGGTCTCAGCGAAGAGACAACAACTGGTGTTCATAATCTATACAAAATGTTCAAATCAGGTAGACTCGGTATGCCCGCGATTAATGTTAATGATTCCGTAACAAAGGTAAGTTAAAATATTGAAGAGTCGTCTAAGATTCTATTTAATGAGATAATTATGTATTATTTTCTTGCTGTTTGTCTTATTTGAATTTAGAGCAAATTCGATAATTTGTATGGTTGTCGAGAATCTCTTATTGATGGGATCAAACGGGCCACCGATGTCATGATTGCCGGCAAAGTATGCTGTGTTGCTGGTTATGGAGATGTGGGAAAGGGATGTGCTCAGGCACTTAAAGCTTTTGGTGGTCGTGTCATTATTGCTGAAATCGATCCAATTAATGCCTTGCAGGCAGCGATGGAAGGCTACGAGGTCACCACAATGGATGAGGCTAGCAAGGAAGCAACCATATTTGTTACTACAACCGGCTGTGAGGATATAATTATTAAAGAACATTTTCTTAATATGAATGATGATTCCATTGTCTGCAACATTGGTCATTTCGATTGTGAAATTGACGTTGCGTGGTTGAATGGTAATGCCACAGAGAAGGTAAACGTTAAACCCCAGGTTGATCGCTTTACACTTGCCAGTGGTAAGCACATCATACTATTAGCTGAAGGTCGTCTTGTCAATTTGGGATGTGCACATGGTCATCCCAGTTTTGTTATGTCAAATTCATTTACTAATCAAGTTCTTGCTCAGATCGAATTGTGGACAAAGGCTGATGAGTACACAATTGGCGTACACATGTTACCAAAAATATTAGATGAAGAAGTTGCTAGTTTGCATCTGGACAAATTAGGCGTTAAACTGACAAAATTAACAGAGAAACAATCCAGTTACCTGGGCCTGAACAAGACCGGTCCGTTTAAGTCCGCTCATTACAGATATTAAGCAATGGATACTTTTCGTTTTGTAGCAATTGTATTACTACATAAAAAAAAAATATGAAATTGAAATTTGATTTTGTTTTCTATTCAGAGGCATAAAAAGTGCCTAAGGATAACAGTTTTTCATTGATCGGTAGGGTAGTACTTGTAATATATATATCATATATTGTGATATAACATTGGTTTACAGTAGTCTGTATTGCGAGAATATGGATGCATGGCATATAGATTGGTTTGACTGACTGCCATTGTTTTTTCCTGCCAAATCATCGAGTTGCAATAAATGTAGGATTGCATCCAAGGTGGCAATTGATGTTTCTCTCTTTGTTTTCCTGATGCAAATTGATGTCCCTTCGCACTTCTGGGATCTATTCAAGCATTTTCCAAAGCTGGTTTCATACCAGAGAAATGGCCTGTTGACCGTTTTATAAAGAATTATCTGTTTTAGTTGGATTAATGTCTTAGGGGTTAAAGCCCGGTTGAACTTTTTCAATGCATTCTGTATACTGCTACTTAGTATGCTTAGAGATTTGCATTTGACTGCAATAGCTATATCATCATTATTATTTTTTTATTATTTGTTGTTCAACAATTCAAAACTTTGAACATACGACACAGCATAAAAAGTCGTCTATGCATCAGTATAGGCGAATACATAACACCACTCCCCTTTGAAGGACATTGCTTTCTTACTCTAATATGATGGTAGTCACAGAAATACCCAAGTAGCAAATGACGCACAAAAAATTTTGGAAAAAATTGCTTAATGCTGGACCTTATGAAAAATAATTGTGTCATTTCCAAGAGCAATGTATTTTTTTTTTTTTTTTTTTTTTTGTGTTTTAAATTACATTTATTAGAAACTTGAAGCTATAGAATATTGTTGTGAGGACTGAGTGAAATTAAAGAGATTTATATACAAATTAGTTTGTTTTCATTCAATTTATATTGTGGCACTTGTGCGTACCAATATAATTGTTTATATTTTTTAATTATTAAGGGTTAATGGAGGCACTTTTGCGCACCAATAAAATACTTTGTTAGTTTTTTATAACAAAACTAATAAAAACTGCACTCGTGCTTGCTTTCCGAGTTCTTTTAACAACTAACTAAACATACTCTCTGCTGCCTTCGACGTCGCTACCGTTGCTATTAGTAGGCGTGTGAACGATCGTGATAACTTCCCCCCTTCTTTGAAAGGGACGTCACCGGTCCTCGTTACAACAGTCCCAAAAACTTTGTCGATCTTGAGTTGAAGGCTGCCTCACGCTCTTTAACAATGATGCAAATCAAGTACTACAACACACAAAATCATGACGTACGTAACTGATGCAATGGTATCTTAATTAGGAAATCGGCGCGTAGATAGCCTACTAACAGATGATTCTGATCCTCTTGACATCAAAATACGAGAGGCTTACTATCTCCTCACGAACCACTATATCGATAATAGCAGTCCGAAGCAACTCCGCTATTCTGGAGTTAAGTGAGCTTTTTTTTTAAATGAATAAGTCTCACCGACAGTTGCTTTGGATGGAAAAGCAACTAAACAAGTTTCCAATTGTTGGTAGCTGAAATCCCGATAGCTGTATCTCATCGATCATCTTCAAGTTATTATATTAGTTATGTTGATCATATCAGTAATTTCTGTCTGTCAATTATTGCAATCTCAATAGTTGCGTAGGTGGGAAAGTAAATAACTATACTGAGGTTATCCTTATGAATCACCCTTCTATTAACTCTCACGGTGGTACCCAAATCCTCCTCCATCTGACCATTAGATTTGCTATGCAGGGGAAGGGCATTTACAATTTCGATGTCAAAATAATTTTTTAAGCATTCCCTAACAGCGCTTGAATTAAGGGACCGTTCATTATCGAAATAAATTGTTCTTTTACCCGAGAACAAGGCAAGGCAATTCTTGGCTACTTCCTTGGCCTTTTTTCCATCCTGAGGAAGAAATAATCCTTTATAATTTGTTTAACGTTCTCCTGAGCCGCCCGGTGTGCTCTACTGTACTCTTGAGTAATAATTTCCAGCTGCACATTGGTATCAATCGCATCCAACACGAACTTGGTTGTATGGCGAAAGGTATTTCTACTACCCTATTCTGAATTCGTGCAAGGGTTTGAAGGTCACAATGGATAGCATTTGCTAACCCTAATTCTACCACCTCCTGCATGGCCTTTTTCATTAGTAGTAAAATTATCCTCTCTCTTCTCTAAGGTTCGAGAGAACATAGTGATAGGTCGACCCTCTTGAGACAAGATCGCACCCAATGCATGTGAAGACACGTCTGTCGTCAAGTCAAAGGGTTTTTTGAAATCAGGGTATGCCAACACGACGTCCTCCGATAATAATATTGACTAGTTTCTCAAAGGCAGAAAGCTGACATTCATCTAAGGAAATCTTAATTTACTTTGATTCCGAAGCTGATACTCTGCCGAACTCACCTCTAAGGCTACTGGTAAGTGGTTTCGCTATTTTTGCATAGTCACGAATGAAGCATCTATAGTACGCTGTCATCCCCAGGAAAGAACGAAGCCCTCTTTACGTTGTCGGCTGAGGAAAATCACGAATTGTTTCAACCTTCTGCCGGCAAGCCTTGATACCGTTGGCTGCCACCATAAATCCTTGGTATTCCAACTCTCTTGAAAAGCTATGACTTTTCTAACGACACCCTCATGTTCGCTGCCAATAGACTATTTAACACTAGTTCAATGTGTTTTAAATGTTCTACCTGATTTTTAGAAAAAATTGTAACTTCGTCGATGTAAACAAAGTATCATTTTCCTATATGATCCCAGAGAACGTCATCAATATTCCCGTGGCATTTTTCAACACAAAAGGCAGACGTCGAAATTCATATTTTCCGTCGCACGCAGAAAAAGCAGTCTTGCTATCACGCTCTGCCAACTCTATCTGATGGAAATCCGATTTTAAATCTAAAGTTGTGAAGAATTGTGATTTTCCCAGATTTCACAAAATAACCCCCACATTTGGAATAGGGTATGACTCCTCAATAGTTTTCTCGTTCAACTTCCGAAAATCGATAACCATTCTTTTCTTCTTGACACCATTTTCGTCAAAACCCTTTTTGTTTACAACCAAAATTGGGTTATTTTACGGTGATCATGAAGGGCGAATGATGCCGCTTTTTAAGAGATCCTTAACCTCAGTTTCCACGAATTCCAAGGGGTATGAACAGAATTTTGAATAGATCGGTTGTTCGTCCTTCGTACGAATCGTTGCAACAACATTTGTGTTATATGGTAATGCTTCATTAGGATCTGTAAAAACTGTAGAAATGTTACAAATAATATTGTTAAATATCCCCCTGAAACAACCAGGGACGGACTCGGTCTGTAACTGTAAATGACTTACATCCAGACCATCTAGGAAGAACATGGCCTCAAAGCCAAAATCATACGTTATAATTTTCTTCTTCAAGTTAATAATCGCGTGGAATTTATTCAGTAGGTCAAGGCCCACAATACCATCAAAACTTGACAAATCTGGTAAAATAAAGAAATCGGAACTTTTTCCATATAGATTTGTTCTACACTTACGAGGTGTGACAATTAAGTAACGGGACTGAGTATACCACAGTCGTCTGTCTTTAGCTTTAAGAGTGGGGATGGATGGTGAGTGACCTTGATTCCTACTGCGCAGAATCCACTTGATCCCGCCTCTCTGTCTAGTCTAGTTTGCTTTTAAACCTAGTTTGAGTAAAGTGTTGTGTAATAGAAGTGCCGGAAAAATGATTAGTTTAAAAATCGAGCAGCGAATTAATTGAAAATTTCTCGTAAAATTAAAAAAACCTCCAAGTGAGTGTTTTCAATTGCTAAAAATTGTGTTTGGTGATGACTGCATGTCACGTACTAGAATTTTCGAATGGCACAAACGATTTTCTGAGGGCCGGGAAGAAGTTGATGATGAGGAACGGACTGGATGCCCTGTGACATCAAGAATTGCAAAAAACGTTCAAAAAATTAATGAAATTGTTCGGAAAGACAGGCGTCTGAGTCTTCGGATGATATCAGACATGTCGAATGTAGACAGAGAGACAGTGAGAAAAATTTTACATGAAGATCTGAAAATGACAAAAGTGTGTGCCAAAATGGTGCCAAAAAACTCACTCCCGAACAGAAGGAGAACCGGAAAAACATCTGTTTTGACATCATGCAACAATTGACAGCAGATCCAGAGCTAATGGAAAAAGTCATCACATGTGACGAAACATGGATTTTCCAGTACGACCCTGAAACAAAGAGACAATCCATGCACTGGAAGACGCAGGGATCACCAAGAATGAAAAAGGCTCGAATGAGCAAATCGAAACTGAAGGCAATGTTGATTGTTTTTTTCGACATCAGAGGAATCATTATGGTTGAATGGGTACCTCAGGGTCAAACTGTAAACCAGATATACATTGAGGTCCTAGAGAAGCTGAGAGAAAAAGTGCGAAAGAAAAGACCAGACCTGTGGAACAACAAATCCTCAAATCCAACAAATTCACTCTCTGTGAAGCAGTTCTTAGCGAAAAAATCAATTAGCGTGCTCGAACACCCACCGTATTCACCAGATCTCGCTCCTTGCGACTTCTACCTGTTCCCCAAAATCAAAAGTTCGTTGAAGGGAACACGTTTTGAGTCGGTTGAAGAGGTAAAAGCAAAAACGGCAGACCTGCTAAGGAGTCTAACACTTAGTGACTTTCAGCACTGCTTTAACCAGTGGAAAACTCGCATGCAGCGGTGTATAGATAGGGAAGGGGAGTATGTTGAAGGAGATTAATTGTTATTTGTAATAAGTTTTCAATAAAGTATGTTTTACAGACCAGTCCCGTTACTTAATTGTCACACCTCGTATGTGTTATATTGGTTGTCCCGTGAATGGACTTAACCGAAAAATTCTTATCGACTGGTCTAATTGCCTGAAGTCCTGGCAGCGGCTTTATATAATTCTTTGATGCCCCTGTATCGATAAGAATTTTCAATGACATCGCTCTTAACGTGCAGGAGCGACCTTTAACTAAAAAATTCACCTCATCTACAACAGAGTCTGCCATATCCTCATATGAAGGTTCAACTAAACAATCGACCTCCCTTTCCTCTTGTCCCATGTGGTTGAAATCTTGGGCCAGGTTGCCGATTCGAATTAGCACCCTTTTCTGATTCCTTCATTGGTTTGACCATTGAACCTGATTCCTCATATTGGCGTCAGCGGGGCCATTATTAAATCGCATCCTAGAGCTGCCAAAATCACAATCCACAGGTTCCGGGTGCGGTTGACCCCACCGCCCACTACCTTGATTATTTTGGCCGCTACTGGTTGCGGGCGGTCTGTTTGTTCGCTGTTGTGATGCTGATGGACAATGTGGCGTTCGAATATTGCGTCCATTACCATTGTTGGCCACCCGGATCTCCTCTTTTTGGTTGTTCCAAATTCCGATTAGGCAAAGCTCGTTGCAAAAACATACCTCTCGTGGTTGCATTCCACTTCCTCAGCAAGTGCTAACGCAGTTGGTGGATCAGTAGGGCGAGACGAGAACAGGATATCGCAGAGTGGTTTACGTAAGCCAGAGATAAACATTCTGAAGGCCGTCGGCTCTATACTTTCATGCAATCTGCTACGTCATACCTTATTGCCGTAACTCGTTTTAGTTTTATTGGCAAGCAATGCCAGTTGTCTTTTCTACACTATCATAAAACTCCTGGACGGCTGCAGTACCCTGTCTTAGCGTGGAGAGCTCTTGCTCGATTAAGTAAACAAGACGTTTATCTGCAGACATAAAGCCAAACCTAGCTATTATAGTCTGGAAGTTCAAAACAGTATTGAACGAGGGTAACACTGCGTTGGCTGTACCCTTAACTTTCTTCCGCATAATTGTGACAGCCTGGAAGTAACGAGAAGAGCCGCCATGTGATTCAAAAATCGCGTACGCATTAAGCGCAGCATCACGCCAGGACACATATGTGCCTGGTTCCCCGAAAATTCCGGCATAGATTTAACAACATCAAAGGGTTCGTCACATTTTATTAATGGATTGACTCTAATATGCTCACGTCTTTCCACACTTTCGCTACCTATTGCGAATTTGGACACTTGATCCTTCAGGGCTTTAAACTCTTTTTCATATTGGGCCTTCTGCACGCTAAGTGCTGAATCGAAACAAACCTGCATAAGCCTTTTTATTTATTCCGAACTCATTGCTACAGTCATTGTTACGTCTGTTTCAAATTGATAACTTTAATTTGAAGATATACCTCAGTTGGCGACACGGATTTTATGTGACCGGACACGTTTGGGTCTTGCAAGCGAGCCATGGTGCAGGTGACATCAGCAAGAGCGGCAACCTGATGGGAAGTGAACCTCAGGGAGAGCTCGTTTGTGAAAGCTGTAGCTTTTTCAAAGTCAGATCGGCACCAGAGATTGTTCGCATTTAGAAGGGGGCAAAGCGAAGTGGTTGCTGTTAGATTGAGGCCCTTAGGCCCTTAGGCCCTTAGATTTGTTTGGATCAGCATTATGCAAAAGGTAATCGAAGTAACGAGATCTTTCCTTGGCGAGATAGTTTTTTAGTTGGAGCGCAGCTCTGCGCCAATCAGCTTTACCCAAGATGTCGCGTGTGCGCATATATCAACGATGAAGACTCCTCTTGTACTTTACCAAGTCCAGGGTCGCAGCTTTTAAAGGACACAGTGCTGAATCGGGGGGCACAAGAGGAGGCTGGTTCGATGATGCAAGGCCAGCTGCAGCGTATATACAACGAGCAAACACTTCAACAGCATCGTCTAAATCATTTGGAGAAGAGATATCCAGATTTAGATTTAATCGTTTTCTAGACCAGTTATGAAGCGCAGCAAGTCAACATGTGGAGGAAGTAGTCTTTTGTTAATTGAGAAGCGATCGGCAGCTACCTTAAACTCAATGGGAGGTGCTTTGAAGAGAGATCAGGAGAACCAGTGATGGACAACCAATTTGGGGGAATTCCTGCAAAAATAGCAGAATCCAACACGTCGGGAAGGCGACTACTGGGGTAGTGTGTAGGGGTCCCGTAGATAGAACTTCTCCGCTAGTGTATTAAGGCGTTAAAGACGACCTCGAGGCGAAGCCAGTCTGAAACCCCATGTTTGACATTCCAATCACCACCGATCAGGAACTTGGGACCAAGTTCATCGAAGAGATTATTGAACTGAATATCGGGAATAGTGCCGCCGGGGGTAGTATAGAGCGGCTATCACCAGTTCACCAAGATCGGTAGAGATTTTCACAGCTGCATTGAAGACAAGTGTAGCGCACAGGAGGTAAGGGGAAGTGTTTTAATCCATTCCGAACTAAAACTGCGGCTCCTCTACACACCTGATTCTTGGCGAGATGAACATGATAACCCAAAAGTTTGAAGAACGATCGAGATGAAAAGTGATAAACAAAGCAGACCTTATAGTTAGCAGTATGAGACTCATCGCAGTGGACACATTTAAAGGTAAGATTTTTGGCATGAAGAAGAGGGGTGACTACCGCCACATTTGACACATCGAAATTTTTTCCGGCAATAGTGCTTTGTATGGCCCAATTCTTGGCGATGGCATTGCGAATGTCATTGAAACGGGAAAGCAGTGATCACTTGCCGACATAAGCATTTAACATCATAAATGGGTTTTTTATTTTGAGACGGTTCCAGTTGGATGAAGAATATGTTCACAGAAGCAGAGTTATTTTTGCTCTTTCGGTTGTGCACATTGTGTACATTATAACATAGTGTACTCAGTTCTGTGTCAATGAGGTTGGACGGGGTGGAATGGTGCAGTACTCGAGGAATTTTATTATTGAACGGTGTTCTGCAGCAGTGGTTATGAGAATAAGGAATGACCCTTTGCCAGAAGATTTCGTGACGTATGAAGAAACGTCTGTGACCGCGTCAAAGCTGGTCATTAGACCATTAATCTCGCTAACTCCATCTATAAATATGGGTGGGGATCTTGTGACTTTTTCCATCGCTGCAAACTTAAAGCCAAAAACTAAAGCAGATAGCCAGAAAGAAAATTGTGATTTCTTAAATATTTTACTAGAATGAAAAAGAAAGCACCGTTGCTTTAACACAAGACTATCACAAGTGTTTTTTGATCTGCGAATGAACACAAAAAGCAAATAGACAGCAAAATACGTTCACTGAAAAGAACTTGTCAGACAGCGCGACAGACTCAACAAATAAGTTTACGAAATCTCATAGAAGCACACTTACGACTGCACTGTATGAAGGAGAAACGCGAACTCCGAATAATGAAAAATCGTCAATTTTTAACAGAACAGCTGTAAACTATTTATAAGCTAAGAATAATTGGCTATATTATGTTTATGTATATGTGTGTATGTGTACACGCGCTTGTGGCGATGTACTTTAGTTATCTTCTGCAAGCGCAGCATAATCATGTACGACAGTCAATGCCTGAAGTTGTTGATCATGTTTCCGTGGGATTGCAATGTGTGCTGAAATAAACAGTTTGTGCGTTATGTCAGTCAATGACTGAAGTGACTGATCATGTTTCCGTGGGATTGGAATGTGCGCTGACATAAATAGTTTATGTATTATGTTTATATATGCAACAGAGTGTTACATATTGACACATACAATTAATTGCATGAACACACTACACCATATTCATAGTACTCATTTCTACCAGTTTTATTCCACAAATAAAATTAAATTGCCAAAAATATTCTTCTCTAATCATATCTCTTCAACTAAAATTTTAAAATATTGCAAAGTAGAGCTGTAAAACTATCAACGACACTATCTCTTGAGCATTCCTCAAAAAGAAGTAGTCCTTCATAAAACTAAATGAGACCATACATGAGGGGTCACCCAGCCCAAAAAAATTTGGGCTGATTAAAGAAAAGAATTGGCTGTTATAGTCCTACTAATATAACACTATTAAAATCAAGTAACGCTACCATAAACGATCCCAAAGAAATTGCAAAAGAATTCGTATCTTCTTGGTCTAAGTACTCAGAAGATTCAAACTTTCACTACTCACAGATGTTAAATAACCCCAAGAATTAACAAGAATTCATCGCTCATAGCCAAACAAATTGAACAATATGTTTTGCTCCTTGTGCTAGAGTCTGCTCTATCCTCATTGAAATGACCTATCCTATTATTAAAAACACACCCCTCAGCTTCAAAAATCGCCTTATCCACTACTATAACATGATACTCATTAAGGGTATTCTTCCACAAAATTGAAAGCTCGCAATCATCATTCCAATAGCTAAGCCAAAAAAACCAAAGCATCAAGCCTCAAGTTACAGACCAATTTCACTTTTGTCATGTCACGGTAAGCTGCTGGAAAAAGTTGTCTCCAAACGCATTAAGTGGTTCACCTTTCGTAAAAATCTCTTAAGCCCAAATCAGTTCGACTTCAGGAAAGCCCTTGGGACAACTGACGCCATCCTGCTTTTTGAACATTTTTGAGTTATGACACAGTCAACTGAAAATCATGTTTCGGTACTTAGTTTAGATTTTGCAAAAGCATTTGATAGAGTAGGACCCTATGTGGTTCTTCGACAGTAAGTGTTATGGAGAATCGGACCTAAAAATTAATTTTCTGTAAAGGCTAACCTGTTCAATGGCATTCCCCGGGGCTTGACCCAATCATTATAGCATTTAATGAAATGAGTAAGTATAATCATATGGAGCGCATCATTTATAAAGGCGATGTATTAGTTTTTACCAAAATTAAATAGCTAGATACTGTTAAATCAAACTTTCACTCTATCTTCTCTGACATATCAACATGGTCACTGCAATCTGGTGCTGCGCTATCTCTAGATAAGTGTAAATTATTACCTATTTATAAGAAGTTAAATTGTAAATACTTAAGCCTAACAACTCATAATAATGTAAATATCCCTAAATCACCTACTCTAAAAATCTTAGGTTTAATTTTTGATTCTAAACTGAGCTTTAAAGAACACTGTAAATATATAAGACAAGCCCTAACTGCCAGACTAAACATTATAAAATACTTAACTTCTAAAAACTCCTTTGTTTATTGTAACACTTTAATGACTGTAATTAGATCAGTTATGTTGTCTAAGATTGACTACGGCCTATCTATCTACGGTAATGCAGCCAAAACTAACATCAACCATATTGAACCGCCATACCATAACCCAATCAGAAGAAGCCGTTGTGTTACCCTACATCACCAATAAGATATATGCTCATAGAAGCCGGTCTTCCAGCACTGCATCAGCGGTTTAATTAATCCCAAAACTGTTTTTAAATCATAACAAAAAGCTATACGTTACTGTCAAAACAGTTATTATGTACGTAGCTCGCGGCGCATATTAACAATTATGTAATGTATCGATTTAGCCAAGACAGTTGGATTTACTCAGTGTCCCATGTAAATTCAACCTGAACGTTTTCCTCCATAGAAACTGGAGCGGTTTGCGTTCAACAATAATCTTGAAGGATTAAAAAAATCATTTTAGTGAAGTTTACCGCGACCCATGTCATAACACAACGACATTCTTATACACTGATGGATCAAAAACTTCAGATGCAATTTTGTTTTTCTGTGTGGACGGATCGAATACAACAACATCGGTAAGGTCAATCTTAAATTTCTTATATTATTATATTCAACTTATGCCCATGTTAAAAATAAAAAATTTGTAGCTGACTCCCGTGCTAAGCTCGCCTTGACAGATCCACTACACACAGTTGACATATTCGAAAAGGCCGACATCCTACGCTTAATTAAATCTCATAATCGGGAGAAAGACCGGATTTCATGGGATAACGTAAGTAACCGCTACAAGCAGTTCAATCAAGAGCCATCACTCCAATTTATCCTACCGAATTCCACCGAAATGCAGTAAAATGATTCGTCCGCCTCTGACTCGGTCACACCTCTCTCACACATCAACACCTACTGTGCTGCCGCAACAATGATGCATGCTGTCTCTGTAATGACGTTGCAACCATTGAACACCTGCTCTCAGGATGCAATGCAACACAAAATCTTCAACTCAAGCCAAAATTAACATGACAGAGCTCCTGAGCAATTCTAATCTTAACAACATAAACTCGATCTATATTTTTTTTAAATCCACTAATCTGATAAATCTCATATAACTAACATTAATTAATTTCATACTTCGTCTCATTTGAAACTTCGTGGAGTGACAAAGTGTGACTATCGCCCTTCATAAACTCTTTTCTATAGTGAAATCATATTCAAAGCAAAAACAGTTATTTTGACAACACTTGTGAACACAATCAGAAAATACATATATACACATATATAATATATAAAAGAATAAATAGAACAACACATCGCACATATAAACCGTTACACAAATAGTTGAAAGAAAAAACAAATAAATTTATAATAAAGAAAAGACTCGATCATCTAGGCCGATCCCCCGGATAGGTATAAGACCCATATTAACAAAAATATTACAAGTACCGGACCCAAATATTTAATAGTTAAATGGATAAGCACTAAGAACGAAAATTTAACTGACACCTCACCATTCCTCATTAAGAAGGTGATAGACCATACCTCTGCTGGTGTAGTCCATCAATGCAAAAAAACACGTAACGGCACTTTGTTGATAAAAACAAAAGACTCACGACTGTGAAATACGCAAAATAAAACAGAAAAATGGCGAAAACCTCATTGATTCTGGACCCATCATATTGACCTTCGCATCATTAACTCTTCCGGAAGACATTCTCGTAGGCTTTGAAAAAACCACCGTTTGTAACCGTAACAGGCTATCGTTCCTCCCCTCTGTCAGTCGTGCCGAGACCCATCCACTTTCACACATCAGTCGGACTGCTCAGTCTCTCAAGTTGCGATTTGATCTCAATCAGTTTGCCCCTGCAGCCCGACTACAACTCAACTGATCAATTATTCATACCTTAAATACCTGTTCACATAATATCCTTTACCCCCTTCTTCCTAATGACTTTAAAGATAGTGCAATGGAACTGTAATGGTTATATTAACAGCTATGATCAGTTGCAACCCACCTCGCATCACAGATAAATATTCCCATACCCATCAATTTCTCCTTTTATCATTTGAACTCCTCATCCAATACTTCAGGGGGTGCACTTCTCGTACACCAGTCCCTACAACACCATCCAATTCCAATCAATCAAGACTTTGACTGTGTTGCCGTCCGTATTTTCTCAAAACAAATATTTAATACACAACCGCCCCTGCACTCTACAATCTCTTTTCGCTCATTCTTTGTTCTTTCGTTGTGACATTGGGTTTTAATATGTCCACGCTCACCACACTTATAACAAACAACGTTTTTGTTATTCTTCTTTGCTTGTGTGTTATGCCGTTGATGAACTGATGCAGCTGCAAATGCTTGAGCGTTCTCTTTCACATGCACACTGCCCTTCCGTTCCCCTTCTTCCTTCAACTTATTACAAAGAATGTCGAATGCTGGCAAAACATCACGCGTCTCAATGGCGACAACAAAGTTTTCGTTCTCACTTGGCAAACTAGATAACAGAATGATGGCTCGTAGCTCGTCGTTCATCTCTATTCCTACTGTTCCAAGTTGATCGATGATCTCCACAAATTGGTTCAAGTAACCACTCATGCCTTGACCATCCGCCATCCGTAGACCCAGCAGCTTTTTGTACAGTGACACTTTGCGTACTGGTCCACTAGGCTGGTGTACGTCTTTTAACTTTATCCACGCCTCATTGGATGTGAGGCTGTGCTTGATATAACCCAACTGCGTTGGCTTCATACTAAAGATTATCATGGCCAGCGCCTTTTGGTCCATGTTAGTCCAGTTAATTCCCTCGGAAATACTGTCCTCCTTGATCGCTCCTGATACCACGCCCCATAGCTCCGAATGTACTAGGACACTACGCATCTGGACACTCCAGGTATCATAATTCCCTTCCTCCAGTTTTTCTATGTTATATAACGCACTCATATTGATTTGCTCAAAAAAAACTGTTATGACTGCACAAGCCGTTGCCTGGGCCCATAACCTGTTGCGAGGATAGTTTATTAGCGACTAAAAAACATAATTCATTCATAAGGGTAACAAAGGAAATAATAGAAATAACAAAACTAAATGATCATACATGTTGCATTGTACTTTCAAACATGTTCTAACATATTTTTCAACAACAATTATCATAAGAAATGAAACATTCACCTCGTACGAAATCTCCAAGGCAAAACCCCTTCCCGCACTACTCCAACAATCCCAAAATCAATTATACTTCTTAATCGTAAGATGGCGAAATCAAAAATTTTCATACAAAACTCTATACCCCCTCAAATACCCGCGCAGCAAATTGAAAGACAAATTAGTCTAAACGACATCCCATACACTTCAAGACAAAGAAGTCTAAATGACGATTGATACTTCGGAGGGAGGAGTTAAGAAACTCTTTTATCTCTCTAATATCATGATAATAATTATCATGATCATTGTTCCCATAATGATATGATCATTATCATGATCATTATTCCCACAATATTGTCGCTGACGCAATGTCCGCTTCCCACACTATTTGATTGATGCAATATCCAAAATCTTTACATAAGTCACTTTCCTAGCATAAGGCATAGCAACCCTTTCCGCTGACAGTGCATATTCTGTCACGTACTCCAATTCAAAGACACTCTTTTCCAATCCAAAGATATTCTTCTTTAATCCAATGATTCTCTTTCCCGATTCAAAGGTTCTCTTTATTAGAACCCTTTCCGCTGACAGTGCACATTTCGTCACGTATGCCAAGCATTAGCGAGGTTTCATTTAAGACGAAGCTAGACTTAAGTTTTAGTTTTAATTGACTCAAGCAAGGCGCATCACGCCGACAAATTTACAAAAAAATAATAAACAATTAATAAAGGCACATAGTGCCGCCATAATAAAATTTCTAATAAAATTAAAATTTAATTCGTTTGTTTAATTGGCGCCCAACGTGGGGCACGCGAAAAAAATCCCTATAAATTACAAAAAAAAAAAAAAAAAAACCCGGCCTCTATCAAGCCACTAAAGGAAGATATAAATAATTTCAAACTAGCATTACATCTGTCTAAAGCGAATACTTTAAATACATTTATACTTTCGTCATCCGAAATAGAATCCATTTAAGATATTTTTAATATTGATAAATTACCTTACAATAATATCGAAGAGGCATTAAATATTGCTGATGTCAAATAGCTTATATGAATCAAAAAATAATCTATGTAATCTCCATAACAGAAACGTTAGATGTAAATTGTTCAAAAATTATTATTAAACCATTAAAGATTGAAAAGAAAATATTTAAATTAAATTATGAAAATATTATAAAATGTCAAGAAGAAATATATGGAATAAAATCAAATTGTAAAAAAATTAACGAATTAGATATTTGCTTAAACACTAATTTGAAAAAAATAACAAACGATAATTGTATTTCAAAAATAATAAATCATAAGCAACATAATTGTCACTAAACAAATAATGAGTACATAAAAGAAATTGAAAGAATTGGAGAATTAATATTGTTGAATAAATTTTATGGAAACATTGAAAATAAAGATATGAATAAAACCCTCAATGGGACATTTGTAATTAAATTAAGTAACACAACAATTATCATAAGAAATGAAACATTCACCTCGTACGAAATCTCCAAGGCAAAACCCCTTCCCGCACTACTCCAACAATCCCAAAATCAATCCAAATTCGAAGAAATTTTATCCCTTCAATTTATGAAAGAACTCAACGTTCGAAACATTGAAAAAATAGAGTCATTGGATACTATGGTTAAATCCAGTACGTTCACCAATTTCGGTCTATCGACCACCATCATCATTACAATCGTAATTATCTATATCTATATCTATCTATACATATTATAAAACAAAGTCGCTTTTTTCCTATATTCGCTTAAATCTTTAAAACTACGCAACGTATAATATTTTGATGCGGTTTTTTTTTAGTAGATAGAATGATTGAAGAGGAAGGTTTATATTTATAATAACATCTATTAAATAATGGAGAAATACTGTTATTTTCACTATACATATACCTACATGCCTATCTTTAAGATTAATGTAGTTGGCATAGTGTTATAATTCATGGAAAAAGCATTTACTGTCACTACAATATTCAGCTTCTCATTATTTACACAGCAAAGTTTCTTCAAATGTGATTTTAGATTTTTTTTATTTAAGTCTGATTATTACTATCAAGAAATTATAAAGTCATGTCTGGAAGACGTCGTCGTTCGAACATAGGTCGTTGTACAGTGAATGCCAAAAGAGTACGTTCAGCAAGAGATGAAGAATTGTCAACGGAACGTGAGGCTCGCCTCAGTCAGCATTGGGAGAAATATAGAGCTGAGAGAGAGAGAATCATCAGCACGAGTTACTAATTCATGGGTAAATAAAGAAAATTCTGCCATGAATTACGTTCCTTCGATTTCTAAAGGACGATCGTATAGTATCAATAGGTACTATGTCAGTAGTGTGTGAACATTGCTTGGCATTAAAATTCAAGGACGAATCGAAAGACATGTGTTGCTTACAAGGAAAAGTCAAATTAGAAGAAATTCTCCCTCCACCTGAACCACTTCACTCTCTTCTTACGGGTGATCATAAGAAATCCAAACAATTCACGTAAATTACTAATTACACATTTTACAACAAAGCATTTTAGTAGAAACACCCAATTATTGGATAGATGGTGTAGCAACACACGCCGAGTAACGCTAGTTAATAAGAAAACTGCGATACTTTAAATTTGTTTGTTTGTTTGCGTAAAGAGTGATTATTTTAATTAAAAGTTTTAATAATCTCATTGATGAAAGTTGGTAAGTCTCTTGTTATTGTATACATAAGCTCTGTTTTTTTCTTGTGTTCGCATACATTGATCATATAAAAGTATCTAGATAAAAGCCAGTTCGTGTGCAAGATCATTTTAGCAGTTATATTGCTGTGCTTTGAGCGATATTAAAAGCTATTCTGTTTCTTTTTCTTTGGTGTGCATCGTAATTGCTTTTAGATGATCACCAATTTTTTTGTGAACTATATCGACTAGCGAAAATAATGCCAAATTGTCTAAATTAAAAGACAAATGAGTATTCGGTTGCTATAACTAAACATTAGTTTAACATTACTGTTTAGTTGTTTTATTTTTGGATATTGTGCTTGTGACCTGTTAAAGTCTGTGTTCCTGCATTCACTTTTTTAGCAATCGTCAACAAGATCTGTCACAAGACAGTTCGACTTTCTATGTATGAATAATATAAACCTTTCCACCAATAAGCACCATCGTCACTATACTTCCATTAACATGACCACTTACTCATCTACAGTAAATTTTTTGTTTAAATTAAAGTAGATCACTTTTGGAAAAACATCCAAAACTCATGGAGAGAAGACACAGCCGTACGTGTTTAAACCACCCAGATAAGTTTTGTTATGTTTGTAGGAAATATATTATTAATTCTCAGGGAATAGTTCCATCTGACAAGATTAAAAATGCGTCTTTACGTTACTTTAATCATTCAGTGGTGCAAGATAAGTGGACCCCGAAATTTTTTTGCACCACTTGCCATGCCAAGTTAATTGACTGGCTTAATGGGAAACCCGTTTCTATGAGTTTTGCTGTGGCAATGATTTGGCGGGAACAAGCAAATGATTGCTATTTTTGTTTAACTAGTACCACAGGAATTTCAAAACCAACCAAGAGTAAATTAGAGTATCCAAATATATCATCAGTGTCTAAACCAATTCCTCACAGCGAGAAATACCTAGTTCATTTGGTAACAGATACCACACATGAAAAACCTTTTCTTTCAAGTAACGACGAAGAATACCTTGAGGTACATTCACGTATATCGGAGTTTGAACCTCCTGGATACTCCATGCTGCATCCATATTTAATTGAGCAGCACGAGTTGAATGATTTGATTCATGTTCTGAATTTGTCTGTTCGGAAAGCAGAGATATTGGGATCTAGATTGCAAGAATGGCACTTGTTATCCCCTAACACGAAAGCAACTGCGCTCAGGAAAAGAAATAGACAATTGTCCAAACTTTTTACATACTGGATCACTTTGCTTTTGCAATAATATAACTGAACCAGTGGAAAACAAAAGACAAAGACCAGTGGAGGATTTTTATTGATGGTTCCAAAACGAGTTTAAAAGCCATATTACTCCATAATGGCAGTCACTATCCTTCACTACCTATTGCATACTCAGTGATTTTAAAAGAAACATATGAAAACATGAAACTAATTTTAGACTTATTCAAATGTAAAGAAAACAACAGCAAAATTTGTGCTGATTTGAAAGTTGTTGCTGTATCGCTTGGACTGCAGGAAGGGTTCACAAAGTATCGTTGTTTCTCTGTTTGTGGGATAGAAGATACACCAAAAATCACCAAACTGAATTCGTTTGTGGTGAATCAAACATTAAAAATTAACCTCTTATTCCACAGGAAAATGTGATTCATCCACCCTTACATATTAAACTTTGTTTAAAGAAAAATTTTGTCAAGGACATGGAAAAAATGGCAAAGGATTTTTGTATTTAAAAACTGATTTCTCCAAATAAAGTGATGCTAAATTAAAGGAAGGCATTCTTGTTGGTCTACAAATATGGAATCTTAAGAAGAATGAAGAATTCGATGTAAAACTTACCAAAAACGAACTTGCGGCTTGGTTGTCTCTAAAGGAGGTAATCCAGGGATTTTTAGACAATCATAAAGATGAAAATGCCGAGTTGTTAGTAAAGGACTTGTTAGAAAAATATGAAACGATGGGGTGCAAGATGTCTTTAAAAATACATTTCTTACATTCTCATTTCGATTTTTCCCCCCTAATCTTGGGATGGTGAGTGACGAACAAGGTGAATGCTTCCACCAGGATATGAAACAGATAGAAGAGCGCTACCCTGGAAGATGGACTGCCAAAATGTTAGCAGATTACTGTTGGTCTATAATGGAAGAGGATCATACTATTCACAAGAGCAGAAGTTAATATTTACAGAATTTCCAATGCAATCTCATGCTTCTTATATGCCAAGTAATTCATTAAGGTATGTGTTAGAAGAAAACAGTAAATATTTGCGTGTTCAGCATGTCCAAATTAATAAAGAATAGGTGTTTTCATTAATGTAATAAATTTTGTTTTTGTCGAACAGTGTAATTATTATATTATTTTTTTTTACTTTGAAAATAATTGCTTTTAATTTGTTTGCTGTGCCCTTTCAAATATAAATAAGTAAAAAATCAGTTGTAATCTGAATCTCTTTGCGATCGGTTGTGTTTTCAAAAGGCGCCAGGCTACAACTGTTATAAACTAAAGCTTCCAAATAATTCACCGTTTTAAAAACAGAAAGCGTTAACTACCGTTTCTGACAAACAAAACAAAAATAATTAACAACAGCAGCAGCTACAGAACTTAAGCTAATCAACCAACATGAATAAACCGCCAGACGTGAACAAGTTGTTTTCAACAACAACAATCAAAAGAAGCTTCTCTGCAGGCAAATATATTGTCATAAGCAGAACAGATAATAAAAGCTTCGAAAATACATCACCTTTTTTAATAAAAAAAGTCATCGACTACACGTGCGTAGGTGAGGTTGATATATGTAATAGAGAATAGAAAAACGAGAGCAGGTACTCTCCTCGTTAAAACTAAAACTGACGCTCAAGCTATAAAACTTCTAAAACTAAATAAAATTGGAGAATACACAGTAACTGCTACAGAGCACAAATCTCTCAATTATACTAAGGGCGTTATATACTCTAACGACCTTAGAAATATACCAGAGATGGAAATAAAAGAAGAACTGAAAACACAAAAAGTGACAGATATCTACAAAATCAAGAAGAAACAAGATAACTCTTTAATAGAAACTGGACTCATCATTATTACCTTTGCTTCTCACACTTTACCGGAAAAATTAAGGATTGGTTACGAAATGGTACACGTACGACCGTATATCCCTCTCCCACTAAGATGTAAGAACTGCCTACGTTTTGGACACCCCACTTCTATCAGTAAAAGCAATAAAACATGTCCCAATTGCTCAGAGAAATACCACACAAGTGAGAACGAAATTTGCTCTAAGGTAAAGTCATACATTAACTGCAAACATAATCCGGAAGTTGAAAATAATCACACTCCAGTCGATAAGAAGTGCCCAGTATTTATTAAACAACAGGAGTTAACAGCTATTAAAATCAAAGAAAACGTAGACCACAAATCCGCACTCAACATTTACAACATCCGCAACCTACAACGCAATGCACAATTCTCCACAGTAGTAGCCAACAACAATAACAACAATACTCTAAACGCAACTGTCACCTCTAACTACATCTCCATAGCAACGACGACAACCTCCTCCAAACCTTCAACATCAGCTGTACACCGTGATTCACCATCCATTCATCTAGACCCAAGGACTCCAACAGCATACATCGACCTAATGGAAGTAGATGGGAATCCTTCCCCATTGAAGGTGACAAAAGATTTAAATCCAAGCTTACATCTAGTCTCAAACTTAAAGTAACTCAACAACCTATTAACAAAAATAATATAAATAATAAGAACAAGCAAAAAGAAAAAAGACCAAAATTGGATCCATCCCTTAGCGACAGTTAAGACCTAATCTAGTTGTTCTTTCTTACCCATTGAATGCCTGTGGGGTCGGCGGTCCTCGGGAAGACGCACAAGTTTTATTGGCTTCTTTTGCGGCTCCTCGGGGACCGTCGTCCTCACAGGCATCTTCCTTAACACCTGGAGCTCCTTTCTGTTGATCTTATGACTAACAGAAGGGGTTACACATCTCACTTTTATCACAACTGGCTATCCGTCAAGGTTTTCTAAAATAATTTCTAACAAGAATTTTAACTACTTGTTTAAATATTTTACAGTGGAATATTAATGGTTATCTAAACAATTACAGCCAGTTGCAGATACTAATTAAAAACCATAACCCCAAAATAATCTCTTTACAAGAAACCCATCTACATTCCCTCAAAAATGTACCTATCCCAATAAACTATATCATGCACCATCAAAACTCCTCTAACAATTCGTATGGCGGTGTCGCCCTATAAATTCACAATTCAATACACCACAACACAATACCACTTAATAATGACTTTGATGCATCTGCTGTCTTGGTGCACTCAAAAATCAAACTCGCCGTTCTATCTGCATACATACCCCCAAACAAATCATTTAACAATAATAACCTTCATAATATGTTTTCCAACCTAAACCACCCTTCAGTTATTACAGGAGACTTCAACAGCTGGCATAACAGCTGGGGTTCCCCACAAGAAAATAAAAGAGGCAAAACCTTAGCAAGTTACATTCAACATTCTAACCTTACCCTTCTAAACGATATGTCGCCAACTCACTACTCAACCCACAACACACTCACCCATATAGACCTATCCCTCTGCTCTTCCCAACTGACACCTTACACTCAATGGGAAATATCTGACAACCTTTGCGGAAGCGATCACTTTCCAATTTTTCTCTCTCTCTTTCCCACCTCTACACCAAATCACATTGCCAAACCTACATTTAACTTAAAACCAGCCGACTGGACCCTTTTCCAAGAATTATTGAAACAATCAAACTCCACTTCCCAACCAATCAATAATATCAACAGAGAAGCGGCACTAATTAAGAAAACTCTAATCCGTAGCGCACATTTTTCCATACCCCAAAACACCACGTACGCAATGACCCGCACAGTTCTGAAAAAAATTAAAAACAATTACTGGTCATTACTGAAAAGACACATGAATGCCAAAAGACAATCTATTACTGACTTCACTTCAGATATATCTCCTAACTCATCCAAAGTACGGTTCAACATCAAAAGATTTTGTGGTCTTTACCCCAC
This sequence comes from Amiota minor, assembly GCA_037043295.1. Lineage (NCBI taxonomy): Eukaryota > Metazoa > Arthropoda > Insecta > Diptera > Drosophilidae > Amiota > Amiota minor. The sequence continues at coordinate 33,966 of JBAMAW010002516.1, read as the reverse complement.
AAAAAATATCCACAGTATCCTCGACCCCGATGCCAATACACTCACAATAGACCCAAATATCATAGTCAACTGCTTTGCGGACCAGTGGTCCAAAGAAGCTGATGATTCCAACTTCTCTCCTCTATTTCTGCTCAACAAGCACAATGCTTTCTTCTAACTATTTACACTCCGACCAAAACAGCTAACAGCGAAATAGAAAATGATATTTATTTTGTGGAATTCCTATCATCACTAAACTCACTTAAAGGGACCACACCAGGTCCTGACCGCATCTCATACTCCATGATCCAAAACTCACCCCATGTCTTTAAAATCCGTATCCTCAAACACTTCAATAACATCCTCAATAACTATATCCCCCAATCCTATAAAACTAGCCTAGTCATACCTATACTCAAACCTAATAAGATCAAAACTGAAATCAAATCATACAGACCAATATCATTAACCCCTTGCCTTGCTAAGGTCTTGGACAAAATAATTTCCAAAAGGTTGTGGTGGTTCGTTTCAACAAACAAACTCATTCACAACAACCAGTATGGTTTTAAGAGAGGCAAATCTGTTCTAGATAATCTACTTTATATAGATCTCCTAGCAACACGAGCTATCTCATCCAAGCGTCACTTGTCCATAATTTCTCTTGACTTCTCCAAGGCCTTCGACAAGATTGGCATACACACCATTGTAAACCAACTACAAGAATGGAAATTAGGGCCCAAAATAATCGCCTATGTTAAAAATTTTATGTTAAACAGGAAAATTATTGTAAAAACAGGTAAAACTCTATCCAATAGCTTTCCCCTTAATAATGGCATACCACAAGGTTCACCTATTTCTGTAATCCTCTTCCTCATATCCTTCAACGCCCTTATAAAAACTTTAGCACTCCACAAGGAAATAAAATTTTGCGCAAATGCAGATGATTTCCACCTCCTACTCGATCTCAAGAGGCAAAAAAGTCCGCAAACAGACCTATCTCAACTATTTTAAAGTATCCAAGACTGGTGCAACTACTTAAGTGCCGTTCTTTCTACAGACAATCATCTTCATATCTGCCGCAAATTAAACTGCTACCACAATATACGCATCGACAACCTTATCATTCCGTCTGTAAACTCTTTGAAAATTTTAGGCCTTACTCTTAACAGCAAATATAGATGGAACACTCACATCGCTAACTTAGCAGTTGAACTAACAAAACCACTTAATATTATCAAGCACCTCTCCAGCCAGAAATACAACTGTAACATCTCAACTCTAATTCAAGTAGTGAAAGCTATCCTTATTTCAAAAATAGACTACTGTCTCCCAATTTTTGGACACTCCCCTAAATCGTATCTTAACAAACTTAAATCTATTCAAAACGCAGCAATTAGAACCGCTCTAGGTGCTTTTCGGACCACACCCATTTTCAACATGATCTTAGAATCTAATATTTACTCAATAGAAAATAGATGTTACTTCCTGACAGGCAAACTTTCTAAAATACTAATCCTATCCTCCAACACAGCTCTATACAACCTTATTAAAACTCCAAAAATAAAACCAAAATACCTAAGCACAGTGGATAGAGCGATAAATATCTGCAAACAACTTGATCTTCCCTTCTCTCCCATCAAAACCATCAACAGCAAAAAATACAACTTGCAAAATATTTATGACTCGATAGATTTATCTCTTACTGCTTTTAATAAAAACAACACTCCTTCACTAGTCTTCCAACAACACTTCCTTTCCCTCAAAAACGAACATTCTAAATACAACTTTATATACACTGACGGCTCCAAATCATCCGAAATTATAGGCTTTGGCATCTCTACCGAAACAAACCCAATGACATCAGGTCTCTTACCCCACTATTCAACAGTATTTGCAGCTGAAATCATTGCAATCCATTAAGCTATAAACATTTGTATACGTAAGCCAGGTAGACATGCTATTTGTTCTGACTCACTTTCTGCTTTATCCGCTATAGCCAATTTTAATAACCACAACTACTACGCCTCAACAATAAGATCCCTACTTAATACAAAATTCCCCAAAATAAAACTCATCTGGGTTCCCAGCCACACCAACATCATAGGCAATTAAAAGGCAGATTTAACAGCAAAGCTCGCTACTAAGTTACCACTTATATACACACCCAACTACAACATAAGGGACATTGTTAATACTCTCAAAAAACACATATATCTTGAACACATCGCCATGCTACAACACACCTCCAGCTGGTATAAGCTAATACACTCTCCAAATACCACTTCCACCACACTTTATAATTCCCCAACTTTTAAACTTTTATCTAGACTTGATCAGATAAAGTTTACTAGAATCCGACTTGGTCACACAAATCTAACAAACATGCACCTCATCGATAAAAACATAAATAACATCTGTCCCTTATGTAATAACGCTCCTAATAACATTCACCACATTATCACATCCTGTTCCTCATTGCACCCCCACAGATCATCCTCATTCGCTAATATAGACCCCATCTCAATCATTTCCGATCCGTCCTCTAACATTAATCTTATTCTTAACTTCTTTAAAAAAGCAAATCTGTACAGTAAACTTTAAACTTAAACTTAAGCACTTATTTAGTCACTATTATTATTATTATTATTATTATTATCATCATTGTTATTTACATATACGATATACCTTTATTAGCTGAAGGCCCTGGCAACCATGGCTAATTTTCTGTTAACTTCTAGTTTTAACTTTAGGTTAGCATTATATAAATAAATAAATAAATAAATAAAATAAGTAAAAATGAAATGATTAAGTTTTGCAAACATAATGATGATAATGATCAACAAATAAACATAATGGTGATAATGATCAACAAATAAACATTATGATGATAATGATTAACATATAAGTCTTTACGAAATTCGTAATCTTACACATGCACCTTAACCGTTGTCTACTTGGACTATTTCATTCTGCTCTCTAAATATTTATAATTTCTATTTTAGAGTTATTGGCAAAGACAATTAAAATGGTAGCGTAGTGGGTAGAGAGTAGGACTGGTAAACCGAAGGTATGGGGTTCGAATCATGCATTGAGAATTTTTTTATTTTTTATTTTTACTTAATTCTGTCTTAATAGAGCTCTCATTTTCTCATTAATACAGTCATGAGCGGAAACATCCTGGGTCTTCACGAGTTTGCATAATCAGCAAAACGCAATATTTTACTACTTAGTGAGACGTTTCATATTCTGAATTTCGATTACATTGTAAAATACAAAAGACCAAATGTTCGTGCTGGAGGAGTAGCAAGTTATAAAAATCAAAGTGATACAATCAGCATTGTTATACCAAGTATGCATATTATAACGGAATCATTGATGCGAAGGTCAAGTATTGGCGACACTTGTTTCGCAACATGCAGGATGGAGAACGGTATTCAAATGATAATAGCAGTTATTTACATATCGCAGGCTAGTTCAGTTCAAGACATAACGTTGTTCACCCATACATCACTTTTGGAGTTTAATGAGGGCGTTCTGCTCTACTTGGACAAAATTACCACAAACTTCCACTTATTTTGGCTGGTGATTTCAATGTAAATTTTGCCGAAGAAAAATCAGAACCACTAAAAACTTTTCGAAAAGTTTAATCTCACAACGAGCAATAGTTCTACACAATCCACAACAAGATTCACACGTCTATTGATGCAGTTTTTTTTCCCGATTTTTCAATAACATCGAATCAAAAACATTAATTTCTTACTTCAGTTACCATAAACCAATCGTGTCTATGATACAATACGGTACATAAAATTTAAAAGAACACTTTTTTGTATATTTTTGTTTTCTTACATACGTAAGTTTGTTATAAATAATAAATAAAATAATAATAAAAATGAATCAGAAAAGAAAACTGAAATACATTATAAATTTTTCAATAAATAAAATAAAAAAAAAAAAAAAAAAAAACTTTCTTCTGAGTGCAGCTGCACTCTACACGGGGGTCCTACGACATCTCTTTCTTTTTGTTTTTGTGTTTTTTGTACTCATGAAATTACCAGTTAGGTTCTTTGCTACATTTGCATCCGGTAATTGGCGCTGTTTTTCAGATATAGATACTTGTATGTTATTTTTTTAAAATTTTTTCATTTGGCGCAAAATAACTGAACCGATTATAATAATTTTTTTTTTTAAAACAAATACTTCTTAAAGTTGCTTAAGCTATAATAGAATATTCAAATTTATTGTGCATTCACGTAAATTATTAATTACACATTTTACAACAAAGCTTTTTAGAAGAAACACCCAATTAACGCATAGGGGTGTAGCAACGCACATCAGGTAACGCTAGTTAGATATAAGTCTATACATCTGCAGATGTTCAAAAGTGTGGAAGGCAATTTACAGCAGTTAATGTCAGATTAACATTTGCATTTGCATCCGAACCGAAGTTGCTTGTAGATAATTAAATGAGTATATCCCTAGTACACGTTTGTGAGTGGGATGCACTTCATTTTTGTTTAAATGCTGCAACTTTGGGGCCAATTCAATTTTGTACAATGGCTGTAGGATTTTACTTTTTTATCACTACTTTGACTTCAAACCCTTTTTCTTCCAGTGCAGTCTTAATATCGCTGCAATCAACAGAGGGTTCAATGCCCTTAATTACAGCAACCAGCCCTTTACTACTTTTAAGTTGATAGGTATAATAGTTTCTTTTAGACTCTCTAAGGTATTTAGTTACAGAACTGTAGTTTGCTTCCGTATAAGTTTGGACCTTAGATTCATTTATATTACCCTTGGTAATAGGTTAATATGAAAGTTATTGTTGCCGACTATTCTTTGGATAACACCTAAAACCTATTCTAGCTTCACGAACATATATTGGAGATGGTTTTGCGGGTTAAGGTTTTGATGAACCTTGGCCATCGTTTTTAGTAGGATCATCGTTTTCAGCAAGTAGTGGGAACCTATTACTTTCCAAAAGCGTTTTCTTTGCATTATTATTTTTTTGCGGACTTAGTTTACGTTTTTTATGGATTTGTATGTAGCGGTCAGTGCCTGTCTGCACTGTCGCTTTATTTTCCAGAGTCCCGTTTTGCATGCGCTGTTTTACTAGACTACCTGCTGGTGATACAGTTGTCTTTTTAATTGCTTTATGTGCAAAAGGGGACAGACGGCAAACGTTAACACAACAACAACAATTAGACACGCCAAAGAAACCAATATACAGACGGACAGGCAGACTGACAGACTTGGAGATGATCTCTCTCTGTCTGTTTTTAAGAAGTTTCACTTCTATCACGTGTACGATGGCACACGCGCATTTTTTTTTTATTGGTTGATGTCGTAACCGTTTCAGATGATTCGCTATTTTCGCTGTTTGCTGCTGATGCTGTTACTATACAGCTTGCTTGTTCTAGCATTGCGTTGTTGATGTCGCGATTAAATGTTTGGGTGCTTGTTGCTGCTACAGTAACTGGATGTGATGACGCAATCGATGCAGGAGCTGAGAACACTGTTGTTGTTTATGAAACTGCAGTAGCTGTTGACGTAAAAGCTGTGTTTTGTATTGTGTTTGCAGTAGTTTTAAACACAGTTGTTACTGGGTATGAATAGAAAGGAGTTTGGGAAGGGAACTGGGCACTCCATGGAAGAGAGTGACTCGTGCTAACTGCACTAGAAGACAGAACAGGAGAGCAAGATCTTGCTCTATCATCGCGAGGTTACTCGGTTAATACGGAACCTTTGTTTTTGTTCCTGTCTCTCGCTGTCATTATTGGGGCTGTTTGGCTCTGATGAAGAAAAAAAAAAAATAATAAATTTATTAGTTGCGAGGTAAACGTCCGATCAGTGTGATGGATCGAAGAAGCAGTTCTGAGAGAAGTTTATTAAATTGTTGCAACCAATTTGTGAATACTCTAGTAAGAATAAAACAATTTTTTTCGCAACCTGTACTTTTAACCTTGAATGAGGGTTTAGCATTTTTGCTCGAAAATTTTTTGACTCAAAGTCAGTACAAAAACATTCGGGAATTAAATAAAACACGTGTTTTTGATTTATACCCCAGCTACAACAAAGTGAGAGAAGCAAAATCAAAATGCAGGCCCCATGGAAGTAATGTAAACGAAACAACAACTCAAGTCTCTCTAAGAAACTTGTCGGATCATACTATTTCACACATCATCCTTTTACAGAAAGAAGTATTCAAACAGTTTCCAGAAATTGCAAACGTGATTCTAATCGCAAGTTATGGTTTCGACGAGTCGACTGGCCAAAGTATATATAAACACAGATTTAATAATACCGAACCATGTTCTATTGATCAATCTTTATTTATCACATCCATGATATCACTAACATGAATGGATGATTTTGGAAGAGTTTTATGGCTAAATCCTAGCCCTCAATCTATTAGACCTTGTAGGCGCCTTAAGTTGGAATTTGTCAAGGAAAGCAAGGAATATATTCTTACGGAAAACAAGAAAGAACGTTACCTTCAACTATGCTGAAGGTGAAATACTCTTCACGGGACGCAGTGAATGTTTCATTGTATGGGAGGCTTCTGACAAATGTCCTGGGCCTATCTTGGAAACTGATAATGTCCAAGTTTCAGTTCGGTAGGCCAAAAAACAAAAAAGTTTTTCCAATAGGAACGTGTATTCAAATGGGTGGTTTGTATGGGAGGTACCCCCAGTTGTGGTCCGATTCGGCAGGTTCTAACAAATGTCCTGGGCCTGTCTCGGAAACTGATGATGTCTAAGTTTCAGTTCCATGGACAAAAATCAAAAAAGGTTTTCTAATAAGAACATGAATTCAAATGGGGGGTTTGTATGGGAGGTACCTCCCTTAGTGGTTCGATTGGGCTGGTTCTGACAAATATCCTGCGCTTGTATTGGAAACTGATAGTGTCCAAGTTTCAGTTCGATAGGACAAAAAACAAAACAGTTTTTCTGATAAGAACATGAATTCAAATGGGTGGTTTGTATGGGAGTTACCCCTCCTAGTCGTCCGATTCGGGTGGTTCCGACAAATGTACTGCGCATGGTAAAAAGAAAGGTACGTGCAAAATTTCAGCTCCTTAGCTCAAAAACTGACTGAAAACTAGTTAGCATACATACAGACGGACAGACATGGCTTAATCAATTCTTCTAATCGAACTGATCAAGAGTATATATTTTTTATGTGGTTTTTTTTGTCTCCGTCTGCCTGTTACAAGCATTATGAAAAACTTATAATACTGTTCACTTCCGTGAAGAGAAGAAAAATAATTTGGATGCACAAATACAAAATTTATCACCATACTTAGTACTTTTTTAAGGGAAAGAAATATCACCGTGAATTATGATCTTCATATGACCTTAATAGATGGGAAGGTTTTAAACATTTTGGCCGGAACAAAATTTTGTCAATTGTGTCCTGTCTATGGGGCCAGCCCGAAAAAATTCATGCAAACTAGCGATGTTTGTTCAACGATATTTAAACCAAGATCTGGAAACTTACAGTTTTCTCGAGTGTGTACATAAAATTTTCAGGATTAAGTGCAAATTATGGCTAGAGAAAAACATACACAAAATAGATTATGGAAGAAAATGGGTCTACATGTGGATAAAACGAAACAGAATGGGAATTGAAGTACCAACGATGGCAACACTGCAATGCGAGCATTTTCAAAAGTACAATTATTTTCAGAAATCTTAGGAATTGGTATACGAGGTTTGTTCAAGATGTATCAGGAATTTTGAATTTACGCGGGCTACATAGTATTCGATTTTCGTTTTTGTTTTTTATGGCGCTATTTGGTACTCATGTCCCTTACTTATGCTATCAAGGTCGGCCATTTTGAATGTTTAGTTTATTTTTGACAGCTGTTTTGCTTCCACCTGTTTTGGTGACCATTGTCAGCAATTTTGGATTGTCAATAGTTCCTGAAAGATGCTCATGCGACGTTTCTTTTGCTCAAAATTAAACAATTTTGAAACAAACTTTGCTGGCACACGTATCATGCGCCCAAATAGCAGAAAAAATTACATAGCATGAGTCAACCGATATGCCGACATCATCGGCAACTTCTCTAATAGTGATTAAACGTTTATTCATAACAATTTTCTTCACTGCTTCAACGTTTTCATCGGTTGTTGTCATCCAGGTCAGACATCGTCATTAACATCTTCACGGCCTTCTGTGAAGAGATTTATATAGCCCGCCCAAACTCAATATTCGCGATATGATTTGAACAGACCTCATACTTCCATTTTCAAAAAACTCGTTGTTTGGAGGCGTATACTGTTTTGTTTCACCTGTTAAATAAATAAAGACACAAAGGCTTGTACGCTTTATATTTTTACTCGTATTATTTATTGATTGTTCATATGTTGTATAGAAAATCGTTGTTCCTATTGTTGTTAACTCAATAAGGCTTATCCTTCTTTTCCCAGCCAGAGTCTGAAACTACATCTGACCAAACACGCTCAATCGAACGTCAACTTCAAAACTTCTCCTTCCGACATGTACCTCCCATACACCCTCTCCATTAAAATTCAGTTCTTATTCGAAAAACTTTTTTGTTTTTGGTCCCGTGAAACTGAAATTTAGACACAATAAGTTTTTGATATAGCTCCCCAGGATGGAACCATTTTAATCGTCTCCTCGGGCGATGAGTTGCTAAGGCCTTCGCCAGTGATTGGAGTTGATAGTTTCTCACTATATCTACTGCTATGGTGATTTATTTGGTCGCCAACAAAGTGAACGTTTAGGTCTTTATGAAGTGATTTATTGACGTTGAACCAAGGGGCACCAGTTATTAGACGTAGAGTTTTGTTTTGTAAAACCTGGATTTTCCTTATATGTGATGTTGCAGCAGTGCCCCAAAGTTGGATACCGTATGACCAGATAGGAATGATGATGGACCTATATATAAGAACTTTGTTGCTAAGCCGCAGTTTCCTTTTTTCTTTAAGAAGCCGAATAAGTTTGTTAATTTTTGTAATGCACTTAGAGTGGATTCTACTATAATGTTCAGACCAAGTTAGTTTGCTATCTAAATGCATACCTAGATAGCAATGTTGATTTTTTTGTGGTAGATAGTTTCCATTGAAGTGAACTGCAGGACAACGTTTACGACGATGATTAGAGTTGAGATCGAAGTGTCCTTTTACTGACAGAAGGTATTGAGGAATTCTTGCAGTTACGGCAAAGTCCAAGGAGTTAGGAGTACGAGTAAGATCATAGGGATAGTAGGTAGGAGACCCAGTAGCCAAAATATCCCAGTTGCTGTTCAGAACGCAGTTTAGTAGTTCTTTCTCTCTGACACACGCATTAGGGCAACCTATCTAGTTGATAGAAATTACATCCTTTGTAATTGGCAGTGTGCTCGCCTTCGTAATTCACGCATGAAGCAGGTTGCTCGGCTGGTTTCTTTCAGTCAGTCGTGACATAGTTATCACCACATTTCACACAACGAAATTTCTTGTGGCAAAATCTTTTAGTGTGACCGAAGTTCTGACAACGATGGCACTGCACAAGGTCGTCAAACTTACGCTGAGCCTCGATTGTGATTTTTTGTCTGCATAAAGCTTTAATCTCCAGATTTTTTTTATGGTGAGCACTGGGTTCTATGTCAGCAAGGAGCATGTCCATTTTCCTTCCATCGTTACGGCAAGTCGGATAGTGGATATATCTAACAACATGTCCGAGACTTGCGACTTTTTTCTTAATTAAATCAAAAGAAGTGAAGCTATGGATTCCTTTAATCACAACTTTAAATGCACGTTGCTTATGCAGCTGGTAACGAAGGAAATCAGCCCTAACTTCCTCAAGTTTTCTGATAACAATTCTATGAATGGTAGCGTCCTTGCAATAAATTCGAAAGCAATCCTTATAAGTCTTTGTTTGGTAGTCATCTGGGCTGACTACCAAGTCAATTATTTTTTTTATTTATTAAAAAATGTATGTTTTAATTTTATTTCATTTGTTTTCTTTTTTTTTTGTTTTGAGTCGTAATCTCATTTTCGCCGAGTGCAGTTACAAGCGCGCATTGATTAGTTCTACAACAACAACAACATTTACCGTATTTAGTGATTAGCAGACGTCGCGTGTTTTATAAAGCAAGGTCTTTTATTAAAGTTTGTCCGTTTTTCGCGTATATACTTGCTCGAAACAACAAGTGTTCACTACTCCCCTTATCATTGTTATCAACACAAGTGCAGTCAGCTGGCAGGCACCCCATAAATGAATGACAATGGAACAGAAGAGCATCCTCTTCTTCGTTCTCATCAGATGAAACGTTAACAGCTGATGAGGATCAATCCAATAAGGGAGCACTACCAAAACCAAATCTCAGAAAAGCCATACTCAACTCAAAGAAGAAAAGGAACAATTTGAATGCAATCCGGTTTGAAGTTCTGGGGAAAATTATACCTCAGGAATGTCAGAATACAGCAGAGAAACCTCAATAACAGGAGAAAAAGTCAAAATGACCACATATTTTTGTTTCAGTGGTGACAAACATTGAAGATATGAAGCTCACGATCGCAGAAATCATCGGAGGGTATAATTATTCTACAAAGCCGGGCGTGACGGGCAAATACGCATCATGGTTGATAACAGTGAAAACTACAGGAAATTGGTAGATGTCTTCTGCAAGAAAAATGTGGTATTCCACCACTAACAGTTAAAAGAAGAAAGGGCATACCGAGCGGTTATAAAAAACCTACACATTACCACCTCAACTCAGCACATTATCAACAACCTTCAAGATCTGGGACATAAGGTAAGGGACATCGTTAACGGTAAATCCCGCACTACTAAGGAACCAATGTCAATATTCTTCATTGGTCTTGAGCCAGCACCTAACAACAAGAAAATTTTCGAAATTAAGAAACTTTGCAATGCCATGGTAACCATAGAGCCTCCTAGAAAGTTTAATGATCTGGTGCAATGTCATCGTTGCCAGGAGTCTGAGCATACGCAACGTTTCTGCAACAAGCCCTATCGCTGTGGGAAACGTGGAGATCTTTACATATCAACAGACTGCAAAACTTCAAAGAAAGATCCTAAGACCTCTACCCACTGTACGGAGAACCACACGGCTTCCTACAAAGATTGCAAGGTATACAAGGTTACTCTTCAGAGAATCAGTGAGGGCATCGGCACCATCAGGACATCAACGAACCAATAGAGCCAGGCAGTCCTACGAAAATGAAAAAATGCCTAGTAATGTAACGAATGGTAACTCTGGCTTCAATGAAGTCAGAATCATGACACGCGTTAATGAGATGATGCTGCAAATGGTGGCCCAGCTTACTTTGCAGTTCACTCAGATGATCACCAATATGTTGGCAAACTTATGCAAGTAAATTTTAGAATGGCTATATGGAATGCGAACGGCCTTTGCAATAATAACAATATTGATGTCCTACTCGTATCTGAATCACATCTAAACTCCTTATTCCACCTTATAAAATCCAGGACTACCATCTTATCAGTGCAAACCATCCAAGTGGTGGAGCTTGGGGAATCTACCTACAAGATTTGCCGAACAAGATTCGATCACACTAACTGTTTTCAAGCTGCGGTAGTGAAAGTATCAAGCTGTTTTGGAGATATTACTCTAGCTGCGGTCTACTTACCACCTAGACATAACGTCTTGCATTCGATGTTCCAGCAAGTCCTTGGTAAACTTGGACAGAGATTTATACAATAGCATGTGGAGGCTTTGATGCGAAGAATACTTGGTGGGGCTCCAGACTCTCCAACTCAAAAAGCGTTGCTCTGTTGCTCTTGGTTTCAGCGAAAAATTTGAAACTGATGTCATTTATACAGATTTCAGCAAAGCATTTGACTCCGTAAATCATGATCTACTTTTACATAAGCTTGACCTTTTCGATTTCCCACAACATCTTCTTTATTTGATTTTTTCATATATAAAAAATAGAATTCAGTGAAAGTTATTTAATTCCACTTTTTTTAGTCCGGTTGTTGTCACTTCTGGTGTTCCTCAAGGAAGCCATCTTGGACCATTATTGTTCAATCCGATTATAAACGATCTTCCTGTTTTTTGATGATGTCAAGCTCTGCCCACCGTTTAACAATATCTCTTCACATATTAGACTACAAGAGGAACTAACCTCCAATTTTGGTGTTTATGTAATCTTCTGGTGCTAAACTGCGCTAAATGCATGTTCATGACGTTTATACGATAAGACAATAATTCATTGGCGCTCGTTTCTACTTTCAGCCTTCACCTTGCAGTGATTTTTGATCATTAATTCAGTTTCAACCATCATATTTCTTCAACTATTAATAATCTAAGAGTATTTTCGGCTTTATTAAAAGATGGTCTAAAGAATTTAATGATCCCTATACTACCAATATTCTTTTCATCACTCTAGTCCGCCCCGTATTTGAATACTGTTAGTGTGTGGGGGCTCCCCCAATATAAAAAACATCAAGACCGCATTGAGTCTATACAGAAGCAATTCCTTCTTTTTGCACTTCGTATTTTCAATTTGGATCCCAGTGTACGTTTGCTTTCATAATTTAGCAGGCTTCTTCTCTTAGATCTTCCATCATTGCAAAATCGCCGAATAACTCTTGGCATAAGCTTTCTTCATAAACTTTTTACTGGTATTGTTGATTCGTCAGTGCTTTTAAGCCAACTTTGTTTGTGTGTCCCTAGTCGTACAGCAAAAAATTACGTTACCTTAGCTATAGGTACACGCATAACTAACTATGCCCTACATGATCCTTTCCGAGTTTTATGCACTCTTTATAATAAGTTCTATCACGTCCTATCGCCTGAGATCTCGCCCTCTGCGCTTAATATCATCTTCCTTCGTTGGCCTCGGGAATTTGAACGAACTGCTACTAGATTAAGTGGATATCGCTCATTGGCTCTTACATCCCTTCTGTGTCTGACCACAATTGACTGTGAGTAAGGACATAGCTTGCAAAAATACCTCCAACGGGTCAGAGACGGGTGGACTTCTTATATATTATTATACGTTTAATTTTAATTTTTGCTTGTTTTTCATTAATTAAATAAAATTGTTTTAAGACTAACTTTAATCACTTATTAAATATGTTTTTCTTCTTTTTTAAATCCCGTATTATGTTAATAAATAACATTTTATTTTTAATTTTATTTTTTCAAAATAATAAAAATAATAAAATAAATAAAATTGATGAGGCAGTGGTTGGGTCAGGGTGAGTCGCCAGGAGGGATGTGTCATCAGCGTATGTAGCTAACATCAAGTTATCATCACTTAGAGTCGGGAGGTCAGCAGTTTAAAGCGTACAAAGGATTAGGCCTAGCACATTGCCTTGAGGTACTCCAGCTCTGATTTGCTTTATGTCTGATTCTGTACCTTCACATGTGACATAGAAAGTTCTCTTGACAAGGTAAGACTTGATGACTGAATAGTACAGAGCTGTGAGGAGTTTCTTCAGTTTAAAAAGCAGTCCTGGGTGCCATACTTTGTCAAACGCCTGACGTTTATCCAGAAAGACAGCTGAGCAATACTCTTTCTTTGCTTTCGAATGCTTCAAGTATATAGTGGACAACTCTATGGCATTGCTCAGGTGTTCCATGCAACCTACTGAATCCAAATTGTTGATCAGAGGTCATGCATCCATCACCAAGAAGCAGGAGCAGTCTCATCAAAAATATTCTCTCGAATATCTTCGACAGAATAAACAGCAGACTAATTGGACGGTAGTGAAAGTATCAAGCTGTTTTGGAGATATTACTTTAGCTGTGGTCTACGTACCTCCTAGACACAACGTCTTGCAGTCGATGTTCCAGCAAGTCATTGGTAAACTTGGACAGAGATTTATAGCATGTGGAGATTTTAACGCGAAGAATACTTGGTGGGGCTCCAGAATCTCCAACTCAAAAGGCGTTGCCCTGTATAAATGCATGTGGACCATGCAACTCACTAGTCACTCCACAGGTGAACCAACATATTGGCCCACAGATCCGCAGAAGATCCCTGATGTGCTGGACATTAGCCTGAGCAAAAAAAACGACCCTATCAAAATTTCAACTGCAACATTTCAAGACCTCTGCTCGGATCACTCAGCTGTATTAGTCAATATCATTGTTCCCATTGACATTGCACATAGACCTGCTAGAATTTTTAGAAGGAGCACCAACCTCAACCAATATAAACCTGTCTTGAATGCACAGTTAACCCAGATATCCAGCTCAATATTAGCGCTGACATTGACACTGCGATGGAACATTTAGCAATAAATATCCATGAAGCCGCAACCAGCTCAACGCCCGCCCCCTCTGACAGAAACCCTCACTTCAAGAGCGACCTCCATCTCTGATCCCCTGAGATTGCTGACATGGTACGAGAGAAGAGAAGACTACGAAATCCGAGGGATAAAGCGGCATTCAATGGAGCAACGAAAAAACTGAAAAAGCTGCTGGCTGAGGCAAAAAACGAGGGAACGGCAGATTTTCTTGCAGAAGTTGAACCAGGGAGTGCAGAGTATAATTTAAGGAAAGCGACAAGATATCTTAATAGAACAACAAGTAGAAAGGTGCTTCTGCAGAGTCCAAGCGGTACCTGGTGTAGGTCCGGTGAAGATAAGCCTCTGGAGTTTGCCAGGTTTCTTGAAGCAACCTTCACCACATTCAACTTCTGCTCCCACTCTGATGAACAACATACGATCACTTTCATTGACGCTGCATGCCAGATGGATCTACCAATACGCCCTGTTGAGCTATAAGAAGTTCAAAATGAAATTGCATGTATTAAACCAAGAAAATCCATTCGGTATGATAAAATAGATGCTCTCGCCATCCCTTACTACTTGTTGCAGTGGTGGAGCTACGAGTCTGTGACGTCGGTATTTAATGGTATTAATTGAATCTCCTCTATATAAATGAATAGGACTAACAATAAGGTTCCAACTCTTAAAAACTTTTTTTTTTTTTTTTATATTGATAGTATTTATTGAATCTCCTATATAATATAATACATAGGACTAACAATAATGATACAAATCTTATAAAACTAATACACATGTGTCCCTCCTACAATGAAGAGGAAGGAGTTCACTTGGCACTACGAGCCTCTAATTAATCAAAAGGGCAGCACGATCGTTACGGATCAGTCGAGATGAGTTCCTTGTATGGACAAGAACTCTGGCTAGGGGATTAACATGTCGAACTAGTTTATCCATATAAATAGCTTTACGCTTGGAACATTCATCTTTGACAGGTGGTACTTCCAGGTCCTTGTGAATGTCTTCATTCCTGATATACCATGGAGCTCCCATGATTGTTCTAAGTATCTTGGATTGTGCTCTTTGTATAACTTCAATGTTACTCGCGCTCGCGGTACCCCACAATTCAGAACCATAAGTCCAAATTGGTTTAATAACAGAGTTATACAGCATCACCTTGTACTCAAGTCTCAGTCCAGATTTAGAATTGATTAGCCAGTGAAGACTTTGAGCCCTTAGTTTCATATGTATCTTTTTAGATTCTATATGCTTCCGCCAGGTAAGCCGTCTGTCCAGGTGAACGCCAAGATAAGTTACCACTTGAGTTTGAGGAATTGTAACACCATTTAATGTTACTGGAGAACAAGTCCTTCGGTTCAATGTAAATGTAATATGCTTACATTTCCCCTCATTGACTTTAATCCTCCAGTTGGATAACCACTCCTGAAGGCTTTTAAGATGAGCATCCAAGCTTGCGGAAGCTTCAACTGGCAACGGGAGCGACTGATTACGGCAGTATCATCAGCGAAAGTCGAAGTAACTATTTGACAACTTGTTGGAATGTCGGCAGTGAAAAACATGTATAGAGTCGGTCCCAAGACGCTACCTCCTACTTTTATCTTAAATTCATTTGAAACGAAATTCTTCTGCCTTACTACAAACACTCGATTTGATATGTAGGATTGCAGGACTCTATGCATATTTTGGGGTAGCAAACATTTTATTTTGTAAATCAAACCCTCATGCCATACTCGATCAAACGCTTGTGCTACATCAAGGAATACTGCTGAGCAATATTCTCGCAGTTTAAAGGCAGTTCTTATTTCCGAAGTAACTCTGTTGACTTGCTCAATCGTTCCATGTTTTGCTCGAAAACCAAATTGATGATCTGAGATTGAACTATTTGTTTGTAAATGGTAATTGAGTTTAACTTTAAGAACCTTTTCAAATAGCTTAGAAAGCCCTGGAAGCAGACTTATAGGTCTATATGAAGAAGGACATGTCCTATCCTTCCCGAGCTTTGGAACCATTATAATAACCGATTTTTTCCATTGCTTTGGAAAGAATCCAATTCGAAGGAAGCATTAAAAAGACACAAGAGAAATACTATTTCTGTGTTTCGAAGTTCAGTTATCATTTCTGGCACGATTCTATCATAACCAGCAGATTTTTTGGGCTCAGGTGAGTCCTTAGAATAGATACAATTTCACTAGAGCTTGTTTTTAATGGAGACATATTTACTGAATTTGTGATTGTCTGGTGAGGAAGCACAAATTTGTTAGTAGGTAGATTAGGTTGAAACACGTGCTCCAGATGGTTGGCAAATACATTAGCCTTCTCTTCATCAGACCGAGCCCAAATTCCGTTTCTGTCTCTAATAGGTGAATCCAGCTCCACAGGAGTTTGTGGGTGATAGGTTATAGATATAGCCCCTTTGTACCTCGAGTTGGTCGCTAAAAAGTGCTTTGCCTAGTTTTTTTGTTGCAGTTTTTGGCCTTTTTTTAACAGTAGAAGATCTGTGCTGTTGCCATTATCTTCTCAATCGTCGTTTAGAAGCAACCAGTTCTTCATTTTCCCTATTTGAGAAAGATTTTCTGCTGAACGTGTGAGCAACAATCGCAGGCGTTGATACCTCAGCTGCAGCTACCAATACGATACTTAACTCATTAACAAATTTGTCGATATCACTTTCAGAGTTGATCGCAGGTGCAATTTCTATGTGAGAACTAAAATATTTTTTATATTGCAACCAATTAGTTTTATTAGATATAAGTCTATACGGGCGATCCTCTAATACCTAAAAACGTTATCGACGGGTGAGTGATGGGATGAAAGTTAATAATGTGTAACTGCTGATATGAGGTTTCTAGGTATATTTTTTATGATACCAAATTCGATGATATCGGGATTTTTTCTTAAAGGGTATTCCGGTATAGAAATTTTCAAAGCTTAGACTTTCAAAAATATGCTCTCAAAAGGATTTTTCAAAATTCGAATTATTTTGGGATATACAACGGATTTTGTGACGTGGCATCTAAGACGGCCGAGCGGAGGATCACACAATGGATGGCAGATGTTACCGGGTGACTTGAGGATTCATTCTTTCCAGAAATTCTTTTATATCCGACTCGAGCTCTTTATGTGTATTATATATATATAAGACATGTGCACTTTTAAATTTCCATATAAAACCCATTATTATTATCTGAGTTATTCTACTGGAAATCTTTCTCAAACTTCAAACGCATTTTTCTCAAAACTCCTTTTGTTGAGGTGGTTGACACGATATCTAGTTCTATCTGACCGATTCCTTTGAAATTTTGTGAGAATCTTCTTTATACATCTTTTTATCACCTAGATCTTGGATTTTGCAAAATTTTAATTCTAAGTATTTTTAAAAAATTCGTAAATGTCGAAAAACAGGGGTAAAAAAAAAATTTTTTTCAAGTGGACGCCATTTTGTGATTTTTTTTTGTTTTGCTCGAGATCCAAGAGATAGCAACATCTTTACTGATTAAGAATTTTTTTTATTTGTTTGATTTAGATCACTACAAGGGTTGGAATTATGTCAACCAGGGAGCACCGTTTGACTGGCAACCCCCACTTCACCGGCCTGATATTGGATGAATTCTTGACTTTTTTTTTTTAATTTTTTTTATATACTTTAAAAATCAATAAATAGTATATAAAAAAATGGATACTAAAAATGTTTTTAATTTTTTTTTATCCTAGTTTGAAAAATACCCCTTAAATCCGCCGGCCAGTATGTCGGCCTACCCATAGAAATGAAGTCTATCTTGTTTTTACCATTTAAAAAATTGTTTAGAGTTGCCGACCTTTTGGATTTACTAAACGAGAACCCCAATAAGTGTGTTTAGCATTGTAGTCACCGGCCGCCAAAAATCGTTCTCCAAGGCTATCAAAGAAATTTTTAAACACATCTGCAGATATTGAAAATCGTGGAGGGCACTATGCAACGTATAGTCAGATAACGTCAGATTATCATGACGCATTTGCATCCGAAATGAAGTTGCTTGTAGCGGGAGCGCCCCACCCGATTCATTGAAAGACTTATAGAATCTCTAGAATTCACTATGAATATCATATTCGACGAAAGCCATTTCGAATGCGTTGCCTTAAATACATTTATATTCCGACTACATTTTGACAAATTTTTTTATATCTAAAAAATTTTGATTTTTTTATTTATATCATTTTTTTCTCATCGCTAATATGATGTTCCTTTGGTTGATCAAAAATCAATATCAAACTGATATTGCATCAGTTTTTCGAATTTTTATATTCTTATACTTATATACTTATTTTCGATTTCTTATACTCTTCACGCAGTGAATAGTATTATAAGTTTGTCTTGAAGTTTGTAACAGGCACAAGGAGAAGAAAAAGACCACATAAGGTATATACTTTTATTCTTGAGCAGCTCAATAAGACGAATTGATTAAGCCATGTTCGTCTGTCCGTCTGTATGTATGCAAACTAGTCCCTCAGTTTTTGAGCTAGAGAGCTGAAATTTTGCAAGAACCTTTCTTTTTACTAGATGCGGTACATTTGTCAGTAATAGCCGAATCGGATTACTAGAGGGGGTAGCTCCCATAAATGAGCGGAAATTTGAAGTCAGACGAAAGAAAAGATTGAGACACAGGCACTTTTTTTACCAAAATTTTTAATATATTTTTATCTAGCGCAAACTATACTAAGCCGATTTAAATATTTTTTTTTAAATGACAAATGAAAAGTGTTGCATACTTATTTTTTTCAGATTTTAACTTTTAATACAATATTTTGGAGTGTTAAGTTTTTTGAAAACCACTGCAAGACCAAGCACAAAACGTTTTGTACGTTTTTTCGTTTTTTCGTTTTTAATGCTTAGATTGTTGTTATTGTTGTAATTTTTCCTCTCTGAGTACGCACTTTTTGCGCTTTTCATATCTGTAGTTTTTGTTTATTTAAAGTGGAACAAGACAGAGACAGAGATCGGGTCCTCACGATTTTGCTTAAACTGCATAAACAAACGCTGCTTGAACTAAGTGACAGTCTATATAAAAAAAATTTGAATGTAAGCGTAAAATTGTGCGACGATTGAGTTGAGTAAATTGCTTAAAATATTAGCGTTGCCACATTGATCTGACAACGCTAACGAAATTATATAGCAATTCTGAGGAAATCATATGGCAAAAGTGAAAAATAAAATAAACAATGGCACAGGTAAGCAAAAACCCGATGTTCCGATGGGGTGAAAGTATGTAAAAGATTCACCAGAGTCTTTTGAAGTAAGTTTAGGGACTAATTTGTGTTAAATTATGTTATAAATTCATACTTTTTTCTAGAAACCAACTGCATAGCGGTTCTACGAATGTTTGGCGAAGAGATGTTCCCGCTTAGAGGACATAACTTGGATATGCATGAAAAGCAAAATGCGGGTGTTTCAAAAAGACGTATATCGAGGTAAACAAATGGAAGCAGCAAACTGTTGGTGGGTTATTGACGAAAGGTGATGGGAGCAGCATTAATAGTAAGTAATGGAAAAACATAAATACAATATGTACTGTTCAACATAATTTTTGTTCTCCAGATTTGTTGAAAACCAAATGCGCCCATTACCACGAGCTCCACGCTGTATTTGGTTAGTGTAAAAATATGAACCCACGCTTCAAAATGGAGTCTTGCAAAATTTGTGATGATGTGATATACACAGGTGATGAAGATTCCACCACAACTCCACTGCCACAGACATCTGCGGAGGAAGAGTCACAAAATCTTTGCGAAATCTAAATCAGTCGAAATTGTGCAACGAAACAAGATTCGCTGTTAAAAAAATCATCATAGGAAAGTTGAGAATGTGCTTATTCCAAGAATACCACTAATGCCAACTGATTTTACTTTTGATTTTAAGCGTGTCCAGTTTCCGGTGCGCCTTGTATTCGCAATGACAATTAGTAAATCTCAAGGTCAATCGTTAGAAGTGTGTGGAATTAACCTAGAATTGCCATGTTCTTCGCACAGACAATTGTACGTAAAGTGTTCGAGATTCGGTAAACCATCGGCGCTATTTGTTTTTTCTCCGGATGGAAAAACTAAAAATATTGTACACTATATTGCATTACAATAAAGTAACTATTTTGTACGCTGCAATATTTTAGTTATATATTTATATATATATATATAGTTATATATGTGCATTGTTGTGGATTTGGTAAGTCACTGGAATTATTAATGTGACTGACTATCCATTTAGCCAAATTAAAGTGCAGCGGGAAGCAAAAATGAAATACCAGAATTGCAATTCAACTTATTAATAGCGATGGTGCGAAACCGCAACTGTAGGTATGGCCCAATCCACTTGCGTTCTACTGAAAGTGAAGTTTAAGGAATCCGATTGGCCGTACGACGTCGGGCAGGATACCCTAGTATTCTATATATTTTCAGTTCGATTCGATTATCTGCCGTATAAACAAACCGGATATAGTATTTTTAAAGAAATATACAGCTTGCTTCATTACCATTCATTTCTTGTTAAAAAAGAAAAAAACTAATGTGCCTCACCTATATAAGCACACTATTGAAATGAAACTGCTGAACAAAATGGTAGCAATCAAGTTTTAAAATGATGACTAGAATTGGGTTTTACAATTATGTTAACTTATTTCATGATTTAGTGATACAAACGTTATGAGAGGCTTATGATAACTAAAACGAGATACAAATATTCGTATATCTACCGTGTTTAAGTCCCGTATAAATATAGCAACTATTGCTATTTGTGAGCGATTTGTTCAGTCTATATAATTTTATAGTCAATGCGTTTATTTACTTGCCTCCATGCAAATGCTATTATGTTCGAAAATGCAAGCTTCCATGATAAATAATGATTTTAAAAGTGTGAAAAAAAAGCCTGTGTAAATCTTACAACTTCCAATAGATAGTATTCAAACAATTTTAAGATTGAAAGCATATTATAACTCATAATCTAAATAATTGGGGCAAATAACCTTTTTATTTATATGGCATATAACAGCAAAGCCTCAGCAATATGCACACAAATTAATTTGCGAGATTAGTGTCGTGTAGGGCACGCACACAAATGAAAAGCACGAATGAAATTTGCTCTCTCATCTCATGAGTAAAATATGATTCAAGAGAAGAGCGAAAACGCAACAGTGCAGCCCCCATCAACGTCTCTCCACCGCATCAAAACATTTGATTAACATAACGATTTGGAACTGACTTACACCTCGCTAAAGAAGATAAACTTAAAAAATTTTATTAAAATTGGTTGTGTATATATTTATATAGAAAGATAGATATGTATGTAGATAAAAGATAGATAGATAGAAGATAGCTACACCACCCATGCCAAGCTGGAGCAGGCTGTTAGTTTGTAATAAAGATAGATAGAAATGGTGACCATTTATATTGATAGAAGAATGTAATCCGGTAAGTGCTCCACTTCTAAGTAAGCTTCATTTAGAAGTTTTAAATTCAGATAAAGAATGTAATGCACGATGTCGAAATCTAATTGGCGGTTTAATGTACATGCTATGTACTCGTCCTGATTTGAGTACAACAGTTAGTATTTTGAGACGATATAACAATAAAAATAATAAAGAACTTTGACAGTGTCTTAAAAGTGTATTGAGGTATCTATTATTGTATTTATATTTAAAATGTTGCAGCTTCATCCACTGAAGCAGAATATATGGCACTATTTAAAAGAGCAAGAGAAGCATTATGGTTATAATCACTAATTACAGGTATCAAGTTTGAATTAAACAAACCAATATGAATATTGGAGGATAATCAAGTATTAATAATGCCTTCCATTTTAATATACTTTGACCCAGAGGTCGTCCATGGGATTTAAGTCCAGAATTATTGGCCATTGCAACTGCGGAGTGTTTCTGTTTGTAAAAAAACTATTTAGTTCACTGCGCATAATGTACTAATTATGGATCTATGCGTATAAGCTGAGAAGTAAACAGCAATCGACCGTATGGGTCCGTTCCAAGAAGATCACAATCCAACGAAAGTTGGTTGCGCACAAAGCACTTCAAAGCAAATGGTGGCATGTTTCGTTGGAATAACCCGACATATCGCGACCGTGTCACTAGTGGAACGTAAAACAGTCAATGGCACACAACAGACATCTTTATGAATTTATTGAAAAGAAGACTTTTCGTACTTATGCTCAAATGATTTTTTTTTTTATTTTTGACATTCGCATTCATTGAAATGAATTCAATACCTCTCGTTCAAACGAAGCTCATTTCATTCGAAGGCTATTTTGTACTGCCTTATTTGTTGGTATGCCAACAAAATTTCATCCTTGACTATATTTTAAAAAATAATTGCACACAAATATATTTACTCTCTCCTTGGCTATATTCAGCGGCGGCTTTTGGGTGGGGCGATCTAGGTGGTCACCCATGGCGCCGGGAAGTGCATGTTCCACCACATATCGACCGAACTCTTACAATATCTCCTTTGTTACCGCACGACAACATTCTTTTTAAGAAATTACGATAAACTCATTTGACAGCGCCATCTCTTAACGACCTACTAAAACAATAAAAAAACACCTGTGGAATAGTTTAGTCTGAAACGAATGCTGAAGGAAGCAACATTACATACATGTGTAAAATGAGGAGAGAGACACAGAGTGTAGCAATAAACCGAGATCGAGTAGTGGATGTCGATACTGAAGGGCGCAGAAGTACGCACTGCTTGAAAAGGGTTTTGGTATTGGGTGATGTTTTGTTCAAAGCGGCCGTTAATAGTGGTATCGCGTGCAATTCCTCACACAAACGAGGGTTTAGTAGTGCCGTGTGCAAATGCACACACACGAAGGTTTAATGGTACAGTGTGCAAATGCAGCTGCGGGTAGGATTGGGAAGTGTCGTGTGGAAAACTAAACATATATAAGATTGTGGGTTGAACTTAGGAGTTTAGTAGGCTTGGGCATAGTCGATCGTCTTTGGGATCGTTCAATTTAATTCGATCTGCTGCAGCGAACTAGTTCGATCTTTTAGTTAGTAAAAAAATGTTTCAGTAGAGATAAATAAATGAAAAAACAATTTTTAAAAGTGAATATCTCGTATAGAAGATATATGTATAAGAATTGTGCGCTTTTCGAAATTGCCCATTCAAATAAATATAGTGATGTATATATTTTAGATTTTCAAATTCAGTTTAAAGTAAAAAAAAAAGTTTAAATTTTCACTTAAGGCACATAGAAATAACTTAAAAATAAAATTATTTATTTATTTATATTATTTATTTAAATGCTGTTCACTTACAATATATCAATTAAACTTTAACCAAACACTTGAAAAACTTTAGTAAAAAGAACCAAACACTTCAAAAACTTTAGCAAGAAAAAACAGAAGAGAATCACCAAAAAATATCAAACGTCTGGTTGGCGCCAGTGAAAGAGGAGGATGGTAGAAAATTAGATATAAAACGAACTAAGAACGAGATCATCATAGTTCACATACATAAGAAACGTACTTCGAACTAAGTCATTCGCGAACTACTCAAGTTCGCATAGTTGTCACTTTAACCAACGTCTTTTGTTCACGAACTACCGAAGACTAAAACGAACTATGAGCGAGATCATCGATGAACTAGGTCGTTCAGTTCACCTAGAAGGGCGCTCTTTCGAACTAAGTCGTTCGCGAACTACCCAAGCCTAGTGTTTAGTCGTAGTTAAAGGATTCAAGTATTAAATACTATTGTATATACATTTTCTTTATAACTGAAAAACCTCGTTCATCTTTGGGCTTGAAAGTGTAATACTTCGTATCTCTGGTTTTTACCAATTCTATTTTTGATTTTTTTATAATGTAGGTGCTCTGCCGGTTGAATACGAACTTCATCATTGGGCAATGTTTTAAGTACGTAGTTATGATCTACAATTTCATACAGAGCATTATTAAGAATGGAGATTTCTTCTACCCCCTGCACATAAATAGGTTGTGGCTTATTAGCTTTTGGAGGTTGCTTGAAGCCATTGCCCAGAGTATTATTCTCTTCTTCTACATCGTCGACATCTTAAATGCCAAAATAATTGGAAGATGGCTTGCCAAGCCAGTAGTTAAGTGTGGTCTGCTTTTTTTTTTTGTTTAGTTTTATTAGTTTTTGAAGATATGGTAGGTGACGCTTTGTTTGGTTTGGGCTTTTTGTTAATGTTTGGTGATTATTCAGTCGGTATGGCTGGTGATTGCGTTTTTCTGTTTCTTTTATTTGAAGCTAACTGTTCAGATCCAGTTTTATTATTTGAGTTTTGTACTTCTGTGTTAATTGTTGGTGTAGGCATAACTGTCGCAGAGTTTAGCAAAGAGGGGATCGAATCGTTGTTGTTGTTGTGGATATGAGTTTTGGTATTAGCTGTTGTTGCGGTAACCGCATACGATGACGCGATCGAAGCAGTTGTTGAGAAAACTGTTGTTGTTGATGCAACCAATGAAGCTGTTGATGTACAAGCAGTGCCTTGTGTTATAGTTGTTGTAGTTGCTGATACAGTTGCAGCTTGGGTAGAGTACAGGGGCGGTTGTGGGAAAGGGCATTGGGTGTTCCATGGTAAGGAGCACCTGGTGTTCGCGCTGTCAGAGCAAAGAGCAGGAGAACAAGAACTTGCCCTGCGCTCAGGCGAATTGGTGGTTAAAAATGAGGATTCATTTTTGTTTTTGGGACAGAAAGCGACAAACGAGAAATATGCATTTATTGTCGTCTTCGTTGTTGAACCTTTTTTTTTTTTTTTTTTTTGTAGTATTTACTGAATTTCCTATATAATACATAGGACTAACAATAAGGTTACAAATCTTATAAAACTAATACACATGTGTCCCTCCTACAATGAAGAGGAAGGAGTTCACTTGGCACTACGAGCCTCTAATTAATCAAAAGGGCAGCACGATCGTGACGGATCAGTCGAGATGAGTTCCTTGCATGGACAAGGACTCTGGCTTGGGGATTAACATGCCGAACTAATTTATCCATGTAAATAGCTTTACGCTTGGAACATTCTTCTTTGACAGGTGGTACTTCCAGGTCCTTGTGAATGACTTCATTCCTGATATACCATGGCGCTCCCGTGATTGTTCTAAGTATCTTGGATTGTGCTCTTTGTATAACTTCAATGTTACTTACGCTCGCGGTACCGCAGAATTCAGAACCATTCATTCAATTCATTGGACTTACCAAATTGGTTTAATAACAGAGTTATACAGCATCACCTTGTACTCAAGTCTCAGTCCAGATTTAGAATTGATTAGCCAGTGAAGACTTTGAGCCCTTAGTTTCATATGTACCTTTTTAGATTCTATATGCTTCCGCCAGGTAAGCCGTCTGTCCAGGTGAACGCCAAGATAAGCTACCACTTGGGTTTGAGGAATTGTAACACCATTTAATGTTACTGGAGAACAAGTCCGTCGGTTCAATGTTAATGTAATATGCTTACATTTCCCCTCATTGACTTTAATCCTCCAGTTGGATAACCACTCCTAAAGGCTTTTGAGGTGAGCATCCAAGCTTGCGGAAGCTTTAACTGGGCAACGAGAGCGACTGATTACGGCAGTATCATCAGCGAAAGTCGAAGTAACAATTTGATTACTTGTTGGAATGTCGGCAGTGAATAACATGTATAGAGTTGGTCCCAAGACACTACCTTGGGGAACTCCTGCTTTTATCTTAAATTCATTTGAAACGAAATTTTTCTGCCTTACTACAAACACTCGATTTGATATGTAGGATTGCAGGACTCTATGCATATTTTGGGGTAGCAAACATTTAGTTCTGTAAATCAAACCCTCATGCCATACTCGATCAAACGCTTGTGCTACATCAAGGAATACTGCTGAGCAATATTCTCGCAGTTTAAAGGCAGTTCTTATTCCCGAAGTAACTCTGTTGACTTGCTCAATCGTTCCATGTTTTGCTCGAAAACCAAATTGATGATCTGAGATTGAACTATTTGTTTGTAAATGGTAATTGAGTTTAACTTTAAGAACCTTCTCAAATAGCTTAGAAAGCCCTGGAAGCAGACTTATAGGTCTATATGAAGACGGACATGTCCTATCCTTCCCGAGCTTTGGAACCATTATAATAACCGATTTCTTCCATTGCTTTGGAAAGTACCCAATTCGAAAGATAGCATGGAAAAGACACGAGAGAAAAACTATTGCTGCGTTTGGAAGTTCAGTTATCATTTTAGCGCAATTCTGAAATTCCTGAAACACAAGTATCTGCGGGGTGTAACAATGTCGCACAACCAATGGATCAAAGTTTGGTAAGAATTTTACAAGATTTGTTACATTCCCATAACAGCTACATACAGTCTTTCAAAACTGCTATTGAGAGTGTACCGCCAGGAACACCGGACTTTAACATCGTAATCCATGCAAATAAAGTGCCTGCTGGAGAACACATCGGCCGTTATACTGCCCCATCTACAATGAAGTTGCAGTTGTGATAGCTGGACAACAATTTGATAAACGAGATATTGTATTGCACAATCGTGACGACAAAATTGCATGGAATAAATTGTGAACAGAAAACTATGTTCATCTTCAGGATGCTTTACAGTCGAATGAGCACAGCACCAAAATTGGACAATTAGTGATAAAGCCTTCATCATTCACTGGCGGCCCTCGGTATTTACATGAAAAATCACAGGATGCCATGACTTATGTGAGACATTACGGTAAACCTGACCTATTTATGACTGCAACATGTAACCCGAACTGGGCAGAAATCAAAGAAAATAATTACTTCAATTTAAATCCACAAGACAGATATGGCATAGTGAACAAAGTATTTCATTTAAAAGTGCGGAAACTCCCATTTCTCAAAAATAATGCTCACATATTTGGTCTAGCTCGATGCCACATGTACACTATAGAATGGCAGAAACGTAATTTACCCCATGTCCATCTGCTGGTATGGTTAATCAATAAAATTAGACCGGATCAAATTGATAGCGTCATTTCGGTGGAGTTACCAAATAAAGAAATTGATCCAACGCTGTACGAAATTGTAAAAAAACAATACATACATGGCCCTTGTGGATCTTTCAATTCTAATTAACAAATTACAAGGTCAAATATTCAACGTTGTGGGACTAGACCTGAGCATTGAGTGTTTTCCTCATGTAGCTCTTTCGCGCGTCACTTCAAGACAAAATCTGTTCGTATTGAGTAGTGACAAGAAAGCTGTAAAGATTGTATACATTGCATATTGTAAACAAAATATTATAAAAAACTGAGTTAATAAAATTTCTTGCTAACAATACCAAAGCGATATTTAAATTGCACCCGTGCAAAGCAGGGCGGGTTGCTAGTTCTGTATAATCATATAAATGTTTCATGCAGAATTTAATTACGATGATATTAATAAAAGGAAACTTACCAAAAAAAAAAAAAAATAAACAAAAATTTACTAATTGGTTTTTTTAATAATATTTTCGTCCAAAACAATTGAGTATCATACTTACTTTTTTTAATTTATAAATTAAAATAAGTTTTACAATATTTTATTATTAAGTTTTCCCAAAATTACCCAAACTAATTTGTGTTTTTATGTTTTGCTCCTTCTTTTTCTTGAATTTTGTGTTGTTTTTGTTATTTATTCTCCTCTTTTATGTGGACGCATAAAAATATAGCCAAATACTATTTCGCTCTCTCTCAGTTCTGGTTTCGAGCAACCCTACGTCTCATAATATTAAACTCATTTTACAATTCTTAAAAACATCTAACTTATACAATCTAATCTAAGTCACCCATTGTAATTTTTTTTTTTTATTTCTAATCTTTATATACCAAACACTATTATATTATATCCTAATCATAAGTATAAATAGTTTAATTGTATTAATTTTGTATATACAAATAGCTTTACGAGCTGAAGGCCTTTGTCGCTATTGCTCGTAGTATATCTAAGTTATAATTTTTAATTATAATCTTAGTTTTATAATAAATAAATAAATAAATTAATGTGTTTGACATTTCTTCATAACAAAGCACCGATTTAGTAAAAATGGTTTAAAAATAAACCAATTAAAATCAAAGAGTATCATACATATTTTTATCAAACCTATCAAGGCAGGGGGGTGGAACAGGTATTCTAATTAAAAAGGGGATCAGGTACAATCGTTGATCACTTACAAAAATAGAACAATTCAAAACAAAAGAGACTTGTATCATGAAAATCCCAATGCATGCGAACTCTTGTTTTTTCATAGTAGCGTTATATCAGCCGGCGGGAATCAACAACTCAAGCTTAAAAATTGAACTCAATGTACTTTTTGAACGTCTACAGCTACAATAATCCAACAACTTCTTTAAAATAGCAGGTGTTATGGCAAAAATGCAAATTTGAAATTTAACGTTTATTTATTATATTTAATTGGTTATAAGTATTATATTTTGTAATATTATTTATATGGCGTGTGAAATTGTTTTTTAATTGTGTCGTCATCCGCTTCACTTTTCCTTCTTGTTTTGTTTCGACCGTTGGCGGCAGGCAGACATCTTTTTCTCCTCGCAAACCAATGGCTGTTTAAACATCGACATGTCCGTACATGTCCGTCCTTCGCTGGATGCGTAGCAACAATACGACCCTTTTGCCACTGACTACGTGGTTGACTTGACTCGCAAATAATTACGATATCTCCCACTTGCAATGATCGCTCTGGATTAGTCCACTTGGGGCGATTTATCAATTGTGGTAAGTACTCTGTGGTCCATCTCTTCCAGAAGCGATCCTTCAAGGCTTGAGCGATACGCCACTGTTCGTTAAGGCACAACTGGTCATTAGGCGGTTGCGGAGTCTGCGTGGAGTTTAGACAGCCCATAAGAAAATGATTCGGAGTCAAAGGATTCTCATTTTCAGATGAGATCGGCGCTTCTGTAAGCGGGCGGGCGTTTAAAATGTTCTCGTCTTCAATCAAAACGCTTCAAAGCGTCTCTACTCGTGGCGCAACCTCCTTTAGTGTCTGTGCTAGCAGACGTTTGATGATGCGAATCAATCGCTCCCAGAAGACTCTAGAGCTTGGATTGGATGGACAATTAAAAACCCACTCTATGTGTCGATTAGCTGCTTCGTTTAGAAGGCGGTCCACATCCAATAGTCGTTCAGAATTTTTTAACTCTCGTTGTGCACCAATAAAATTTGTACCATTGTCACACCTTATGCGCACTGGCGTTCCGCGGCGATTGATAAAATTACGCAGACACAGTAAGAATGCGTCTGTTGATAAGCCAGCTGGACTTGCCACACTGCATCCACGGAGTCTATGAAACATTATACAGGCTTGCAGGACCAAGGCTATAACTCGCTTCATCTTTAAATAGGAAGAAAATTTAGTTAAGTCGAAATCAACTTTTCTTACATCGCATATCTAGCTGTGGCGGAACTTGAAGCTGTGACTGTGGCCAATGCATTTCTTCTAAGCGCAGGAATGCTGGACCGTGATACCATAGTCCGTTGGCATCGATTTTTGGTGGATTAAGTGGACGCGTGGCAGAATCAGCAGGATTCTGATTCGTGAGTACCCATCGCCATTGTTCTGGCTGTTCGAGTATTTCAGCAATTCTATGCCCGACAAAGGATTTGTACTTTCTCTCGGCTGTGTTTATCCACAGAAGGACAGTTTTGGAGTCACTCCAATACACCACATTTTGTAAAATGATATCGTGACCTTTCATAACGATGCTGCTTCATCGGATACTAAGAATGGCAGCTTGTAGCTCGAGGCGAGGTATTGACATAAATTTCCTTGGCGCGGTTCGTGTTTTACCACATATGAAAGATACGTCTATTGAAGAAGTAGTAATTAGTCTGAAGTACGCTGAGGCAGCAAAGGCAATTTCACTGGCATCTACGAAAATGTGAAGCTCAATGGCGTCAGCGATACACAAATTTAATGAATGGCATCTCGGTATGCTCAGGTGACTCAATTGCTTAAATTCCGTCCACCAAAGTTTCCACTTATCGTAAATGGGCTAGGTATGGGGTCATCCCAATCCAACTGGAACTTTCATGTTTCCTGTACCAGCACCTTTGGCAGCAGTAGAATGTCTGCAATAAATCCGTATGGATCGAAAATAGACATGGTCAATGACAGTAGCTCTCGCTTTGTCGGTACACGTTTGCCATCTAAAACGGTCTCAGGCACAGGCTTGGTTCGATACACGAAAGTGTCTTCTTTTGTATTCCAGTACATTCCAAGAATTTTGTCAGCTGTGGCTTCAAGCTCTAGATGCACTAGTTCAACGACGGCTGATGACGTTCCGTTAAGAATGTTTTGCAAGCGTTGTTGACAATGTCTCAAAAGGTGTTTTGACTAAGTTATGCAATTGTCTAATTCGAACTACACGGATTTTGCGATGCCTGAATTCGAGCCTTTGGTTGCTGCATATATATTTGACAGATGCACTACTTCGGCAGCTATGTCCAGAGTTGCACCGCTTAAGAAACAAACCGTTCCCCGACATGACCTTTGTGGAGCCTTACTTTTGGCAAAGTTTTTTGATAAAATAAAGATAATTTTTGATTCAAACCTTATTAAAACTTATCTTTGGACAGATTCGTCACTTATACTTCATTGGGCCAAAGAAGATTCAGTAACGTTAGCCACATATTTGGGCAATAGAGTATCCTAGATACAGTAATTAACCATTAATACTCCATGGAGGCACGTTCCTATGCTCTACAATCCTGAAGGCATAGTGTCAAGAGGAGTCACTGCTGAAGAAATCAACCACACAATTTGGTCCACAGGTCCATTATTCTTACGGGAGAATAAGGACAAGTGGGCCAAAAATTATCATTTTAATGTAAAGGAAAGTATTATGGACTTAGAGAAGAGGAAACTGACACTCACGAAAGTGATAAAATCAAACTTCATGTTTCCAAATTGGATAAGTTCAGTTCTCACATTACTTGTCTTCGTGTAATAGCATGGATGGTTCGATTCCTTTATAAACTATGTGGAAGACATAGCTCCAACCATATCAGTGACCCACTTTCTCCTCAGAAATTTCAGCATTCGTTCCGATCTATTAGGACTATGCATTAATTTTAAAGGTTTTTTCACCAAAAATGGCCAGGTCGCTCCTTGTCCTCGGTATCAAAAACACCACTTTTGAAGCGTCGAAACCAGTACTCACAGGTTGAAATCGATGGAGTATGGTTCGGGTAGGCATCCAACAGCAATTGACGGGCTTGGGTGGTATTTTTTTTCAAATTGAAGCAAAAAAGCAAGGCTTCCCGCAAATTGCGTTTTGACGGCACGAAAGTTGACATACTCGGAGCACAAAAAAACTATGTTGTGTACACTTCAGCGAAATGACAGATACTGGTAAACAAAGCCTAATGATGAGGCTTTGACATGAATATAGTTACAGTATTGCCAGATGCGATACTGTTGTAAATAACGCCATCTGTGTGCAACCTTTAAAATTAATGCATAGTCCCAATATCATTTGGAACACCCAAATACAACATTTTTCAACAGAAATTCTTTTACTCAAGAGAAATATGATTCTTAAAAATAATCTACGGTTTTTGAACCCGTTTATTGAATTTTGCTTGTCAAGGTTGGTGGACGACGGAACAAGCCAACATTTTAGAGAGTCAACGGCACCCAGTTTTATTACCAAGCAAATGTGACTTTGTTACAAGATATATTCATCATCTTCACATCAAAAAGCTTACCCTCACAAGATACTTTCGTTGGTGCTTGTAACCAACTTGCAGATCTCAGGGGGTTCTTGTTCAACTCACGAAACCAGAATTCAATCATTGATTATTGTACTAATGAATTTATTGATTTTCAATTTATACCTCCCAGGGCAGTTCATTTCGGCGTCCTTTGGAAAGCCGCTGTAAAATCTCCAGTGTCATCTTTACCGTAGCCTATGCTAGATTGACTTACGAAGTGTTGATTATGGTTGAGATAAAATAAACGCACTAAATGGGCCAATAAACATTCGATTGATATTGAGAACAAGATAGTGATCGTACATGAAGACAATATTCCTTCACAACGATGGCTGTTGGGGCGAATCGTTAATTGCGTACCTGGAAAAGATGAACTTGAAAGGGTTGTGGATTTACGCACTGCCAAGGGTTATTATTCGGCGACCTACTCCAAAATTAGCTGCATTATCTATTTGGAATATTTTTTCAATGGAGCCAGGATATTCGGTCAACAAACAAGCTAATATGCCGAACTCATATTAAGAAGCGTTAAAGATATTGAAAGTTCTGTTATCTTTATCGATTGTTATTCTCTTTTGCTTACTTTACTTTACTATTATGTACTTTTACTTCATCTGCTCATTATTCTGATCAGTAAATATAAAGCACAGTCACAAACTTATTCTCATTGAATTCGGTCGTGCCTTTATCTTGTGTTCCTTGTCGATTTTCTTGACAAAACAAACAAAGCAAAACAACCATATCAACAAATTTTTTTCTTATTGAATTTGTTATCAAATTTCGCCAAATAGTTGCCGAATTTGTTATTGTAAATTTTTTCGGAGAGAAGTTCAGGAATGCCTCCGGATCGAGGTGGTCGCCCACCTTCGGGGTCAGGTATTAAACTGGAGATGACAATTTCGCTTAAGTCCCGCTCTCCTGGGCTTAAATACCTGTTGGTGACAAGGATTAAAAGTTCTGAAACCTTAACCAATGTTTCTCTTTTTCTGATTAAAAAAGTGATTGATGGCATTTGTCCCAGCGAAGTGGAAATGTGCAAAAAATTAAGAAATGGTTCAATATTAATAAAAACCAAAAACTTAATGCAAGCAATAAAATTAATTCAACTCCACTCCTTATCATCAATTATAGAACTAG
Organism: Amiota minor; assembly: GCA_037043295.1. Classification (NCBI taxonomy): domain Eukaryota; kingdom Metazoa; phylum Arthropoda; class Insecta; order Diptera; family Drosophilidae; genus Amiota; species Amiota minor. Next base: position 879 of record JBAMAW010002516.1, on the reverse strand, counting down.
AGGTAACGGAGGTGCCGGAGTGGCGCATGGTTTTGTCATTACAATTCAGTGCGTTACTCTTGCATCTCTGTGTATCAAAAGCATATAGGAGTTGCAATGCAACATATATTTAGCTTTTTAATTTTCCTATTATCTAAAATGTCATTAAAAATCATTCAATGGAACATTAATGGATATGTAACCCATAACAATGAACTCTTTATGCTTGTTAAAAAGTACAATCCTAAAGTTTCATGCTTACAAAAAACACACTTACATTCTTGGCTCTGACAGTGAAAACACCAGGTGCTCTTTACCAAGGAGCACCCAATGCCCTTCTCCACAACCGCCCCTGTACTCTACCCAAGCTGCAACTGTATCAGCAACAACAACAACTATAACACAAAGCACTATTTGTACATCAACAGCTTTAATAGTAGCAACAACAGTTTTCTCAACAACTGCTTCGATCGCGTCATCGTATGCAGTTACCGCAACAACAACTAATACCAAAACTCAAATCCACAACTACAACAATGATTCGATCGCCTCTTTGCTCAACGCTGCGACAGTTATGCCTACACCAACAATTAACACAGAAGAACAAAACTCAAATAATAAAACTGGATCTGAACAGTTAGCATCAAATAAAAGAAACAGAAAAACGCAATCACCAGCCATACCGACTGAACAATCACCAAACATTAACAAAAAGCCCAAACCAAACAGAGCGTCACCTACCATATCTTCAAAAACTAAACAAAAAAAACAGACCACACTTAACTACTGGCTTGGCAAGCCATCTTCCAATTATTTTGGCATCTTAGATATCGACGATGACAATTTAGAAGAAGAGAAGAATGCTCTGGACAATGGCTCCAAGCAACCTCCAAAAGCTAA
>JBAMAW010002509.1:0-19320 GCA_037043295.1 Amiota minor | reverse complement strand
GCGGCATGTACACTGAATTCTACCAGTTAAAGTAGATCTGGAAGGCATATTTAAATAATAGCTATGTTAAAATTATGAAAAAAAAAAGCAATGTTAAAATTATGAAAAAAAAATTAAATAAAAGTCGCAAAAATTTTCGCAAGCCAGTCACAAAACACTCGGTAAATATTAAGTATATCTGTTTTTACATTATTAGTTTTCGAACATCGCGGTTGTTGTAATCAAAACACAGTTTTCGATATGTGTACTTATATACGAGTATCTTACATACTTATCTTATACCTTACTTACTGATACTAGTGAATATGTCAATCGCAGCTGAATTGGGACGTGGTAAGTCAGGCCGCAGCTCAAATCATGATAGAGCTGCGGCGTATTGAACGATTACGACGAGTTCAGACTAACGAAGACGTGTTAGGTCATTAGTTTGATATTGACAAGAAGTTTCAACGTAAATTTGTTTTGATTTGCATGGGGTAGAAGCAGACTTTGAGTTGTTATGCTCCCTCTTTCCTCCTTGACGTAATGCTTTGCGGTAGTGCCAGGGGGACTGTAAAACTTGGGACGGTGGGTTTTAGTGGGTGCAAGTCCCACACTTCGAATAGTAGATTCATTTGGCATTTAATGCTTCCCCATCGGGAAAGAGAAAAAAAAAAACATACTGATACTATACCTTACATGCTACTATAATATAATATTTCCCTTTTTGGGAATCCGGTCCCAAATGGAACCCGATTAATAAGACTTCGCTGTTCGTCCGTGCGCCCGTCCGTCCTCGGGCCATATCTTATGAACCGTAATAAGTAGAGAATTGAAAATTTCACAGATTGTGAAGTTCTACTTCGGCAACAGAAACAAATACTAAAACTAAAATACATATATTCACAAATTTGAAGGGGTCCCCATAGAAGAAACATTTTGGTTTGTATGAGAGCTATACGATACAAACCCACCATTAAAATATAGGTTCTTATTCGAAAATCTTTTTTGTTTTTCACTATTGAACGGAAATTTAGTGTTTAGCGTAGGCGCGGTACATTTATAAGAATCAGTCAAATCGGATCACTAGGGGTTGGGGGTGTTGGGGATTTACCTACCCGACAAACAACAATCTGGTACGAAACACTTTGTGTACGGGTATGATTCGCACTTGGTAAATTTTTTATTATTTATGCGGATAGTATAGAATTTTTACTAATTAAAATGAGAGTTTCATAATATTTTTTAATTGAATTCCAAAAGATAAGATTTACAAATATAATAAACATACATAAAAATAATTTTAAGTGCTCCTTAAAAAGATTACTGTACTCATTTAGTTATAGTTTTGAAAACTTTTGGTCTTTTATAAGCTGGCAGTTGGAGGTAGCAATAATCTTTAATGGATTGTAAGTCAGGTTCTGCATCACTAGTGAGGATGCATATTACTCCTAAACGTTGACCCCAGATTTTGTTAGGAATTCCGAGGACAGCAACATCCTTAATGCTAGGATGGGTAAAGAGGACCTTTTTTATCTCCGTACTATACACCTTGTAATCACCAACTGTGATTATATCATTATATTTGCCGAGAAATTTAAAACAGCCTTTATGGTATGCAAATATATCGCTTGTTTTAAAGAACTTTTCCTGAAGTGATTCTTTCTTAATTTGGTTTATATATTGACCAAAGACACTATTGCCGGATAAATATAATTCACCGATGATGTTATTTGCAATTGGTGTACTTAAAATTTCATTTGGATCCTTCAAACACCCATTCAGAATAGTCACTGTTTCATTAGATTGGTTTTTCCTTTCATCGGAAGTTTTCTCATTTTTGCACTTAACGATTTCGCTGTTTTCGTTATTCATAAGCCGTGCAGTTATACCTGAAAGAGGACTGCCCACTGTTCCTGGTCGAAAATTCAGATCGCCACAAGTTTTTAATATCGGATTACCAAGTACTAAGCCCGTTTCTACCATTCCGTAGTGTTCAAGAAGGTTTTGACCAGTAATATCGCGCCATCTGTAAAACACTGATTCTGGCAATGGGGCGAAAGCAGATGCCATAAAACGAAACTTATTTTTACAATGGTTGACAATATATTCGACCATACGTGAATCTTTTGTGAAAATTTTTTCATATTCAGCAATGAGTCGCTTGTATGTAATTGGCATTGCAAGAAATATATTAATGCGATGTTTTGATGGATTATTTATACCTAGTATTGCACTCCAAGCATTATGGCAATCAAATTGCTGATGCAGTACAACGTGCCCACCAACGTTTAAAAGTCCATTAACGGCAGACTGAATACGATTCATTGGCATTAAATGTAGCATGCTATCCAACGAGCTTAGTTTCCACGAATTTATAAGGCATTTCATTTGAGCTTCAAGATTTCTGTACGTCAAAATAACAGCTTTTTGATTTCCCATAGATCCGGCTGTATAGAGCAACATAGCATTTTCTTTGGCATAAAAATTGTTTGGCAATGTACTCTCTGTTAAAACGCAGCCATCTGTTGAGATTATTTGTTTCGAAAAAGATGTCGAAATATTCTCCATGGCAGGTACGAACATATTATCAACAGTTAAAAATGAGCTTTCAAAATTTTTAGATATATCCTGAGCAATGTCCTCATATTCTGGTGTCACTATAAAAAGCTTTGGCTTACAGTCCTGCATAGTAATTTTCAGTTGTTCTTGAGAAATATTCGAGTCTAAGGGAACGGCAATTTGACCAGATATCCAACATGCCCACTGAATCATAATCCAAATTACGTTGTTTGAACACAAATAAGCAACATTAGACAAAGATGCACCACCTTACAAAAGAAAAAAGCATACTATCAGTGAATGGGTGCAAATAGATTTTATTTAAAACTTCTTGTTGGAAGTAGTGTGCATAAAGAATTTGTGTAAAGGCAAATATACAAACTAGAAAAATTCTTCTAGAATATATACAATTATGTACCCGTATATTTCTTTTTGGTCTAAGATTTTCAATAACATAAACAACATTAGTAGTAGAGTAATAATGTAAACAAATTATATGAGGGTCAATAAAAAAGTTCTTAACCTCACCGCCCGGTGGCACTGCTATTACAAAAGAGTGTTACCATCGTGCAGAACATTCTTTTAGTAGTCTACTGCCAAAGTTTCAGTCAATTCCCTTCATTAGTTTTGTTTTGATAGCCTTTGAAAGCGAGCGTGTCGGTCAGTTTTATAAAAATGGAAAAAGAGCAATATCGTTCGGTGTTGTTGGCTCCGCTTTTGCAAGTGGTGAAAACTGGTTAGTCCCCAGTTTAGGTGGTCTTGTTGTATTTAACGCGGTAGCTTGAAAAAATACCTCTAACGGGTCAGAGACTGGTGGACTTCTTATATATTATCTTACGTTAAATTTTAAGTAATTAAAATTGTTTTAAGACTAGCTTTAATTACTTGTTTTGTTATTAATTGTGTTTTTCTTATTTTGACTTAATATCACGTAATATGTTAAGACCTTTTATTTTTTAAGTTTGACAGTATTATAAATAAAAATAGAACACGCGAAAAGAAAAATGAAAAAAGTGAATGAGAGCAAAGTAGAATAATAAGAATGAACTGAATAACGCCGAAAACTCCACATTCTGTGAAAGTTTTAAGTCTCTAGCTATTATGGTTCATGAGATATGATACGAGGACGGACGGAAGGACGGACAACGAAATGCAATAGGATTCTGTTTGGTACCGTTTGGGGGCGGAACCCTAAAAACTAAAACAAGTATAAAGAAGTTTAATTTCGCCTATGTCGAAGTTGATATGCTCTTCACGCACCCACTCTGTGATAGAGCATTCAGAAATATTTAAGTATTGATTTGACTTATGTTTAGGGCATAGTCAGTACACATACAGCATTTCACCAGTAAGACCGAACTATTTGTATAGGAGCTTTACGATCCAGTAATTGTATGGTCTGGTATGATGAAATTTACATGGGTGTTTTATATGGGTCAGACACTTATACAGTTCAAATCTCAGTTCGATAACACAAAAAACAAAAAAGTTTTTCTAATAAAAACTTAAATTTGGGTTTTGGTTTGTATAGGAGCTATACGATGCAGTAACTTTAGGGTCGTAATGCATTTTATGGACATTGATTAAAAACTTATAGTGTATAAATTTTAGTTCTATAGGCCAAAAAACATAAAAGTTTTTCTAATAAGAAACGACAAATGTCTTGCCCTGTCTTGGAAGCTGATATTGTTCAAGTTTCAGTTTGATAGGACAAAATTAACGAACATCAACCGAAATCAATGGAGATCAGCTGTGATAATATTAGTGCTCAGCAGCTGGCCAAGAACTCCGTGTACTACAATCGTAGCAAGCATATCGATATAAAAATCCACTTCATTCCGGATGCAGTAAAGGATAACCAAGTAACACTGCATTATGGGTCAACAAATGAGATGCCTGCTGGTAACGGGTAATTTTTTAAGAGCTTGCTAATTTGATTTAAAAAAAAAAAACATGAAATTCAAAAAATGTCGATAAAACGATCGATATAATTTGATGTTTAAAGATAAATTCATGTAAATGTTGGCCGTGGCTGCGCTGCAAAAAGTCCATACGCTGGGTCCAATTTTGGCATACTCACCAATAAATTGTTCAATATTAGCTTCCAGTGCGTCAATCGCTGCGGACTTGTCCCTATAGACATGCCTTAACATAGCCCTACAAAAAACAGTCTAGAGGCGTTAAATCACATGATGCTGTGGCACCATCTTGTTGAAACTACAAGATAGCCAAGTCGAGCTCTTCCATTTTGGGAAAAAAAAAGGTTGTAAGCATTGTACGGTGGCGCTCGCCATTCACAACAACGTTCCGGCCTTCGCCGTCTTTGAAAATGTACGGCCTAATGATGCCGCCGGCCCATAATGCGCACCAAATAGGGAATTTTTCGGGATGAATTGGTAGTTCTTGCAATTCTTCTGGTTGCTCTTCAGTCCAAATGCGGCAATTTTGCTTATTCACGAATCTATTCAACCAGGAATGAGCTTCGTCGCTGAACACAATTTTTCGATAAAAAATTAAATAGAAATTCATTCAACTTTGCCAGCGCCCATTTAGCAAAAGTTAGCCATTGAGGTTGATTGCGCGGCTTCAATTCTTGCTCCAGCTGTACTTCAAAAGGTTTCACTTCCAAATCCTTTAGATAATAAATATCAATAATTTGTAAACGCTGTTTGTTTCTACACTCCGCGCCACTTGAATAGGACACCTAACAAATTTTTTTTTTTAAGCTTAATTTTGCAGATGCAGAAAAAATACCTTTCTTGTCTTAAATTTTGAATGAAATTATAATTAAATCCAAATCAAATATAGAAGGATTTGTTTTTGTAACTGATACAGTTAATTTGTTACAATTTTTTTGGTAAATGAATTATAAAAACCACACAGATTTATGCGCCACTTGAATAGAACACCTCTTTAAAAAAGCCGTTTATTAAAATTTTTATATTTCAAACATGTATATTTCTTCTTTTGGAGTATATTTAATTATTGTCAAATGCATTTGAAATTTTTTTAGTAGTGGGTTGTGCCCCTTTTTGCTCCAAAACTTTACAGATCCTTCTTGGAATTGATTCGTACTACTGTGCGAAATAATTGAGTGGTATTAAACTCCAAGCTAGTTTGAGGGCTTCTATTAGTTCAGGTATGGTTCCTTATTGCTGTCCGACTCATACAGTTTCCGTGTTAACCAACCCCAAATATTTTCGATGTTGTTTAAATCTGGTGAGTAAGGTGGTCTGTTTAAAAGAGTCACTTTCTGACTTTCAATATAGCATTTGACGGTTCGGGCAATAAGGATTGGCGTATTGTCATGTTGATATGGCCATTGCAATGGTCCAAAAAGGTATGCCATTGCATTAATTTTTTTTGACAAAATTTGTAATTCACAGGTGCTGTAATACAAGATCGCTCCCCATACCATGGAATCTCCACCCTTGCTATGAAAGCGGTCAAAATGATGGGCTTCCTTTCGTAGATCATGGAAATAATAGGTGGTGGTATTTTGTAATTGTTAACCTTTTTAAATATGCAGCTTTCGATATTACAAACCGAATAGTGGTTAGGCTTGCGTTAAGTCCACATTTTGCCTTGATTTTGGATATCGAGTCGTGATAGTTTGAGGTTGTTCTCAAAATAAATCGCCTGTCTGCATCACAGAGGACACTTTTTGTAGCTCTTTCATATTTTTCCCATATTTTAACTCGTTGGCTAAGAATGCACACTTGTCGCCTTCTTTCGAGTTTTTGTTTTTCTTTTAATGCAATAGGTTGACCATAGCCCTTGAAACCTTTTACTGAGCTCTTTTCTATCTCCGTTAAGGTTTTCCCCCGACCTATTTTAGTTAAATTTGATATTTAATAATTGGAAGACACCTTAAAAAGCGATTAAACAAAAACACGTGTCCACACAGCACATGTAGGAGTCTAACGAAACAAATGTTCTATTCAAGTTGCGCAAAAATTTGGGCATGCTTTCAGATGGTTATCAAAAGAAAATTTAGAAAAAAAAATAACGGTTTATATCCAGCGATCAATTTTTTTTATATAGACAGATAAATAGTCATTAAACAAACATTCAAGAAAAAACCGCTACTTTTAATGTTAATTTTTGAGGGATTCGAGTTTGAATAACTGACAATTTGCAGGGTGTCCTATTCAGTACAACCAAAAATAATTCACATTAATTAAAAAAAGTCCAAATTTTACGCGTCAAAAAAAAGTGAACAGTATATGCAAAGTGGCAAATATTAAGTTAAAATATTACACTTTTTTAAATTTTAATGTTTTGTATTTTTCCCTTTATATTGCACAACCGCCTTAAGTCTCCTTGACATCGATTGGAAAAGGTTTTTTGTTATTATTATTTTTGGTTGTGTATAGATTTTGATTACACTTTAAATTGAAATCGACTCCCAAAATGTAAGCCTTGAATTCTGCATACTAACTTTTTATTTTGTATTCATTAATACATAATTATAAAACTTTTAATTCAAAACACTAATGTGTTCACTTTCTTTTGACGCTGTGTGTGTATATTATTTAGTAACATCGTAAAATAAATCATCTTAATGTCTGTCTGTCCGAATGTATATTGCTTTTCCGGTGCAACTCAAATATTCTGTGCAAGTTGTCGTCACGATTGTGCAATGCAATATCTCGTTTATCATATTGTTGTCCAGCTATCACAACTGCAACTTTACTCGTAGATGGGGAATTATAACGGGCAATGTGTTCTCTTCACTTTATTTGCATGGATTACGATGTTAAAGTGCGGTGTTCCTGGCGGTACGCTCTCAGTACCAGTTTTGAAAGACTCTACGTAGCTGTTATGTAACAAATCTTGTAAAAGTCTTACCAAACTTTGATCCATTGGTTGTGCGACACTGTTTCACCTAGTAGATGCTTGTGTTTCGGGATCTGATGTAAATTAGATCTGTAGAAATTTGTGATCGTCGCACCCATATGGTAGCAAGCTTCCTGCTAAATTATATATTCTACTTGGCCCTGTATTTTAAATGTAGACATAATACATCGCTCGACAACCTGCGTACTCTTAAAAGATGTCATTTGGAATGCATTGTTGTGTCGGCGTATGTTGCGTATGACTGGTTTTGATTTAGGATGATCACCCATAAGAAGAGAGTATAGTGGCTCAGGTGGAGGAAGAATTTCATGTAATTTTATTTTTCCTTGTAAACAACAAAGACCTTTGGACTCATCCTTCCATTTCAAAGCAGAGCAATATTCGCACACACCAGACATTGTACCTATTGAAACGACAGGATCATTCTTGTATTCAATAGAAGGATCGTAATTCATGGCAGAATATAACTTATTTGACCACAAATTAGGAGTCCTCATTGACCTGCGTTCGTACAATTCTTGGGCTCTCTGAGATCTGCGTCTATCTCTCGCATAAAGAAGACAAATTTCACGTTCGACAGAGGAGTCTCTATTTTTACGCAAAGAATTCATTGATCTTGCATAGGACAGTCTTGATCCCATTCTTTGTTAGTTTCATTATTCCGAAGTAAACGAAGTCTGTGTGCGTTTGGCGTGCTACGACTATATTTAAACGACTTGGCATAATTGATGTGTTGTTAAAAACAAACACTAAACAAATGTTTCCTTTACCATATAGTATGGCTTAAATGATAGTAATAATCAGACTTAAATAAAAAAAAAATCTAAAATCACATTTGAAGAAACTTTGCTGTGTAAATAATGAGAAGCTGGAATATTGTAGTGACAGTAAATGCTTGTTGCATGAATTGTAACACTATGCCAACTACATTAATTTTAAAGATAGGCATATGGGTATATGTATAGTGAAAATAATAGTATTTCTCCACTATTTAATGGATGTTAACATAAATATAAACCTTCCTTTTCAATCACAATATCTATTAAAAAAAAAACCGCATCAAAATACGTTGCGTAGTTTTAAAGATTTAAGCTTACATAGGAAGAAAGCGACTTTGTTTTATAATATGTAGTGATGATGATGATGATGGTGATGATGATAGTGATGATGATGATGATAAGTTTGTCATAATATTTGTAACGGACAGAAAGAGACATCGGAGACCCCATAAAGTATATATTCCTGATCAGTTCGAGACAAGTTGATTAACCTGTCTGTCCGTAAACTGGGTCTTCAGTTTTTGTGCTAGAAAGCTGAAAATTTTCACGAAGTTTTTTTTTACCAGATGCCGTACATAAACTAGGAGGGGTATTTTCTGCACAAAGCACACATTTATTCAGGTTAGTATTGGAAAAACTTTTTTTGTACTATCGCACAAAAATTTGGATACTATAAGCCATATTCACTAACCATGTACCTTAGGATTACTGGCTCGTATAACTTCCATAGAAAACCAAATTTATGTTCCTATTAAAAAACTTTTTTGTTTTCTGTGTTATCCAACTGAAATTTGAACAGTATAAATTTAGGACCCTAGGATTGCAGGATCGTATAGCTCCCATATAAATATTTCGGTCCCAATGTTGAAATGCTGTATGTATGGTGACTATACCCTAAACAAAAGTCGAAACAATAAAATAAACTACTTCTGTACGTAAAAAATTTTTTTTGGGGTGCGTGAAGAGTATGAGAATAGGTTGATTAAAGTGTATAACTTTTTTATGAATTTTTAGTAGTTGCTGCTTATATAAATAGTAAACATTTTCCGCCTCTTCTATAACACCTACCTAATAATATATTTACTTTTATACTCTTGGCTATCTGATTATAACATTAATATTATACAAATACGAGTCTACAATATAACATAATTCGACTTCCTTAGCCGCTAGCTTACCACATATATTTGAGATTTGAAATGATAATTTCTTCGAGGACATGTACAGTTGGAAGTATGTGTACTCTCCTGTAATATCTTTGATGGCAACCTGATCCGGAAAAAGCATGGCTCTTTTAAACACAGGTACAATAAGATCTTTACTTTCATCCAATTCAAAGCCTTTGCGGAGTTTTTCTATGAATGATTCCTATATTATAAAACATTAAAACTGTAATACAGAAAAAACGATACTTTAATGGGTAAACTAGCCTTTTTTGCGATTTCTACGGAGCAGCACCGTAATAGCGAACGCCAACGATGATTTCGAAGCTTCGATAAGAAAAACATATTGCTCCTATTAAAAATTGTGATCTTCTGTAGTACTCACAAAAACACATTTATTATTTCTTTGTAAATATTATTTGTTATAGTCGGTCGATCTATCCAACTCTTACAAATATAAAAAAAAATTTTACGAGATGCTTATATAGTTAAATTTTTTTGACTTTATAGTCATAGTTTGTTTCTCTTAATTTGCCACATTCAAAACTAGAAATAAGTATATACTTATATACCTCTTCCATTTGAATATATAAAACGCAGTATTTCTTTGTTTCTTTCCTTTTTAGTGTTTTACGCGCAGCCATACCATTCATCTGATAGCAAGAAGATTTTGTGTATAATTGGTTCCAGCCTTGTACAAAGGATACTTTTGGAGCCGATATGGGACGCTGTTATCGACAAATTGGTAGATCAAATTTTGCATACAAAACCTTGACTTATTTTAAAATAAATCAAGTCGTCTCTGTAAAAAATATCAAATAATATGTCAATTTTTAAATCAAAGAATTTGAATTGCCTGATTTTTTTTACAAGTATTTCAAGTGCAGCGCATGTACTACAGTTTGTTTAAATAAATTAAAGTGTTCTATAAAAATACTAGAAATGTAATTCAACTTATTAAAAGAGACATTTCGAACCCATAACTGCAGGTATGGCCCAATTGTGTTCAACTGAAGGTGAAGAACAACTCTTTTTGATTTTTGTTCTATTCACGATTGTACTGATCACACAAGTTGAAGTAATTCGGTATGTTGTGCGGTACTCTTGTTATACAAAAAAGATAGAAGTATCGCGCGACATCCCTATAGAGTGAAGCGCTTCCGTTGGTTAACTGATGAAATTTAATTAAATATACTTGGGAACATTAGTTTTTACAATATGTTTCATCGTACTATTGATTCTTTATTCACAAGGATATTTTTACAAAAAGCTGTAATTAAATATAAACAAAATTCATTAAAATTCTGTCATATTCTGTCAATTGTTTTGTGATAACTGAAATAGAAAATATCGGGTGCGTGCCATAAATCGCAACTGTTTTGAGTTGGAATGGTTTCAAAATCATCAAACAAAACCGTAGGGCGATTTCGTGTTCAAATGAACAGCTGTTTGCAATTGGACTATTTTACAATACCGATTTTATTGCGACACAAATCCTTGATTCGCCTTTGATGTTTCTTGCTTGTGTTTACACTCACGAAACAACTATTTTGATATTTCACATCCCCTCTCACATCCCTCACTCGATAAAAGCAAATATACACGAGACAGATGACTGCTGCAGAATCAATACATACAAAAAACCCAACTTCACCAGCACGTACACAAATTGCAAACATGACAACTTTCACCAATGAGATGGTTTCAACATTGTCGTTTTCTACGCATTTTTAAAACAAATTTAAAGCGTCACAGCTCTATTATTAATATTTATAGTTTATTTTAACATATTAAGTAATTGAATTAAAAATAAATTTAAATCTTTTTATTTTTTTTTATATTGATAGTATTTATTGAATCCCCTATGGAATACATAGGACTAACAATAAGGTTACAAATCTTAAAAAACTAATACACATGTGCTCCTCTTACAATGAAAAGGAAGGAGTTCACTTAGCACTACGAGCCTCTAATTAATCAAAAGGGCAGCACGATCGTTACGGATCAGTCGAGATGAGTTCCTTGTATGGACAAGGACACTGGCTAGGGGATTAACATGTCGAACTAGTTCATCCATATAAATAGCTTTACGCTTTTTAGATAAGGTAAGTTACCACTTGGGTTTGAGGAATTGTAACACCATTTAACGTTACTGGAGAACAGGTCCGTCGGTTCAATGTAAATGTAATATGCTTACATTTCCCCTCATTGACTTTAATTCTCAAGTTGGATAACCACTCCTGAAGGCTTTTAAGATGAGCATCCAAGCTTGCGGAAGCTTTAACTTTGCAACGGGAGCGACTGATTACGGCAGTGTCATCAGCGAAAGTCGAAGTAACAATTTGACTATTTGTTGGAATGTCGGCAGTGAATATCATGTATAGAGTTGGTTCCAAGACACTACCTTGGCACTCCTGCTTTTATCTTAAATTCATTTGAAACGAAAGAAAGACATGGAAGCAGACTTATAGGTCTATATGAATAAGGACATGTCCTATCCTTCCCGAGCTTTGGAACCATTATAATAACCGATTTCTTCCATTGCTTTGGAAAGTACCCAATTCGAAAGATAGCATTGAAAAGACACGAGAGAAAAACTATTGCTGCGTTTGGAAGTTCAGTTATCATTTTTGGCACAATTCTATCATAACCAGCAGATTTTTTGGGTTTCGGTTGAGTCCTTATAATAGATACAATCTCACTAGCGCTTGTTTTTAATGGAGACATATTTACTGAATTTGTGATTGTCTGTTGAGGAATCACAAATTTGTTAGTAGGTAGATTTGGTTGAAACACGTGCTCAAGATGGTTGGCAAATACATTAGCCTTCTCTTCATCAGAGCGATCCCAACTTCCGTTTCTGTCTCTAATAGGTGAATCCAGCTCCACAGGAGTTTTTAGCGATTTTTGCGCTTTCCAAAATGAAAATCTAGTGTTTGTGGGTGATAGGTTATAGATATAGCGCCTTTGTGCCTCGAGCTGGTCGCTTAAAAGTGCTTTGGTTAGTTTTTTGTTGCATCTTTTAGCCATTGTTTAGAAGTAGGAGATCTGTGCTATTGCCATTCTCTTCTCAATCGTCGTTTAGAAGCAACCAGTTCTTCAATTTCCCTATTTGAGAACGATTTTCTACTGAACTTGTGAGCAACAATCGCAGGCGTTGATACCTTAGCTGCAGCTACCAATACGGAACTTAATTCATTAACAGATTTGTCAATATCGCTTTCAGAGTTGATCGCAGGTGCAATTTCTATGTATACTAATATGCTTTTTATATTGCAACCAATTAGTTTTATTAGATATGAGTCTATAAAGGCGATCCTCAAATATTGGAAAATCGAGTAAAACGATATCAACGGGGGAGTGATCGAAAGAGAGTTCACCATGAGTAACTGCTGATATGAGGTTTCTTGGTATATTTTTTGTGATACCAAAGTCGATGACGATGTAGGCCTACCCGGAGAAATGAAGTCTAGCTTGTTTTTACAATTTACAAGAGTGCTGTAAAGTTGCCGACCTCTTGGATTTACTAAACGAGAACCCCAATAAGTGTGTTTAGCATTATAGTCACCGGCCGCCAAAAATCGTTCTACATATCGTTAGTAATTTTTAAGCACATCCGCAGATAATGAAAAAAGTGGAGGACAATATACGGAATATAACGTCAGATTACCATGACGCATTTGCAACCTGACGGAAGTTGCTTGTAAATAACTAGATGAGTACGACTCTAGGGTCTGGTGTTTAATACGCTTTCTTATAATAATGCATGTACCACCATGAGCCTTTCCATCCGGATTATTTGTTGTATAAACTAAGTAGTCTGGTATAAAGAAGTTGTTTTTGCTAGTCAAATGAGTCTCACAGCCTAACATCACATCTACATTGTTGTCCTGTAGATACTTCATCAACTCTAGTTTGTGCTGTGAAACGTCATTTGCGTTCCAGTTAGTTACTTATAAATGAGCCATTATGGGGAATTTAACTTATCCAAAATTTTCATTTGGATTTTCATCATCTCTTGAAAAGAGTTTTGCATCAGTAAGATTGATTGATTCAATGTCTGTAATAAATTCACCAACATTGACTCACTAGAACTTTGTGGTTGCAACACTGGGTCATTACAGGCATTTAGAGTTGGGGTAGTTTCTGAGATTGGTTTATTTTCCTATATGTTGAGACCTTAGGCTTCACAATCTTTTTCGCAGTTTCTTGTTGAACGCCTAAGCGCAGGGCACACATTTGAAGTTAAAGGAATATTAGGTGGTGGACACATACCCGTCGTTGATTCTGTACGGTTAGCCTCACGGCCAACTCCTTATATACAGGACAACCTCTATAATTGGCTGTATGATTTGTGCATTGCACAGGATTTACTCGTTTGTGAAACTCCTCCACAGTTACCCTACGATGAAGTAAATATTTAATGTTGTAAATGGGATGCACTTCATTTTTCTTTAAGTGCTGCAACTTTGGGGCCAACTCAATTTTGTACAATGGCTGTGGAATTTTATTTTTATTAAAATATTGATCACTTCTTTGACCTGAAACCTTTTTTCTTCCAGTGCACTCTTAATATCCCTACAATCAACAGAGGGTTCAATGCCCTTAATTACAACTACCAGCCCTTTACTACTTTTAAGCTGATAGGTATAATAGTTTCTCTTAGTCTCCCTAAGGTACCTAGTTACAGAACTGTAGTTTTCTTCCGTATAAATGTGGACCTTAGTTTCTTTAATATTACCTTTGGTAATAGGGACAATATGAAAGTTATTTATTATTGCCAACTATTCTTTTAATAGCATCTACAAGCCTATTCGAGCTTTCATCAGGAACATATATTAGAGGAGGTTTTGCGGGTTTAGGTTTTGATGAGTATGCGCTGTTTTTGACTACCTGCTGGTGACACGGTTGTCTTTTTTATTGCTTTTGCTTGCATAGCAGAATTTTTTCTATTGCATGCTTGTTCTTGTTTTGGGTTGTTAATATCATTATTAAATGTTTGTGTGTTTCTTGTTGTTACAGTAACTGCATGTGATGACGCAATCGAAGCAGTAGCTGAGAACACTGTTTTTGTTCCTGAAACTGCACTAGTTGTTGAAGTAAAAGCTATGCTTTGTGTTGTGTTTGTTGTAGCGTTAATCACAGTAGCTTCTGGGTTTGAATGTAAAGGTGGTTGAGGGGAAGAGCATTGGGCACTCCATGGGAGTGAGTGACTAGTGCTTACTGTACTAGACAACAGAGCAGGAGAGTAAGATCGTGCTCTTTCTACGTGCGGCTGAGCGGTTAATAAAGAACCTTTGTTTTTGTTCCTGGTATCATTAGCGACAAACGAGAAATAAGCATTTCTCGATGTCATTATAGATACTGTTAGGATTTGAAATGAAGCAAATAAAATAAAAATTTATTAGCTGCGAGGTAAACGTCCGATCAGAAGGACTGCTCGACGCTAAAGTGTTGTAACTTTATTTTCTTTTCCTACTTTATGCTTTGTTGTTTTTCAATGTGATGCTAATCAATTTGCTTTGTAATTTATTTTTGAATAATTAGTTCTCTGCGTGTGCCGTCGCATTGTAAAGGATTATTATTATAAGCAAATTGAATTTTTCGAAAAGAAAAAATTTTCAGAGGTTCTGACTTTTCTTCAACAATATTTTCATCCAAAATGTGTGGATGGTTTATGTTTTGTCACTCGATAAACTCCCAAAAGTGTTGAATGGATGTAGAACGACACGTCCACACTCGGCGATATATAGATAAATGCTAAATGTTCCCAATATATAACCTTCGTAACATTAATTCTGTATTATTTTTCATGATTATATTCATATTCAGGGTACATTGACTGACTACATCACTTTGATTTTTGTAAATTGCACAACATCTGGTTTTTATACTGTATAATGCAAACAAAAAAATGATAATAAAAATATCTGATTCTTCTCTGAACTGGCGTTGAAATTTTGATATCCTGTATAAAGAGCAAATACTAATGGACCAATGACATCAACATCAGTTCTTTGCAACGAGTTTCAAAGACACAGAATGCAGATGCAATTTGTGTTTATGATCAAATTGCTTTTTTTCTGCGCGTAATACAATTGAATTTACATGCAGGATATTTTCTTAATTTTCGTGATCGCTCAACAAGTGCTTACTCAAAAAGCGATGAAGATTTTTGTGATTTTACTACTGCCATAACGCGCATAATAAAAACTTTTAAATATATCATCAACGAATTCCACTAGTGACCAGTCACTACTATAGTGTGAATAAGTGCGAAAACCGTCGCTGGTCGTTGACAGCGAAGGTGCAACGTCTATGGCAACGTTTGCACATTCTTAAGAGATCAAGTGACCAAATACCTAAAGCAAAAGTATATGTCACGTGGCTGTTCGTATGATCACAGTAGTATGGAAGACTAGTCCCTTTGGAACTAGTACTAGCTCCATTTCTATCTCTTTTGCATGCAAAAGACTAGCGCATTTTACATAGGGATGTCATTGCAAGAGGTTAATTGCCACCGCTCGCTTACCTTGGGACTAGTTCTGCGATAGTACCAAAGTGACGAGTTCTTAGCTAGTCACAAAGTGTCTAGTTATGGGCTAGTTACCGCTCATCAGTTCTGGAATCAGAAGCTCCTCAATTTATGATTGAACGTAAAAAGATTCATCATGTCTTTCATTATTACATCTTATTAATTTTTTTACAACTTAGATCTAAATATTATAAAAAAATATTTTATCTCTCTTTTTTCTTTTCTTTTTTTTATTTTTCCTCAGTTTCTTTGTCCAACTCCCCGTGTTACCTTTTCAGCGCCTCCTTCTTGGGCAGTCGCTTCTTGCGGAGTTAGATAGCTTTTCGAAGCAGGTCTTCGCGAAGCGGTTCCGAGGCTTTTGTTGGAATTGAGGAAATGAAATGAGACAGTAGAAATAATGAAATATAAAAAAGCAATTTTAAATTTATATAAAATATACTAAATTTAAGGCTTTTCATTTTCGACTTACCTGTTTAAATGAAGCTCCGATGTCGATTTGTATTGTGATGTTGTTGTTTTGCTGTTTTTATATTGCTGCACAGTTAGAATTTATGGAAAAAATAAATTACTATCAAAAATTCACTATAAAATATTTTTCTTCACTTACCTGGTACACTGATACAAAATCAAATTTTCCATAGGTTTTCTAAGAAAGTAATAGTACTAATTAAAAGAATAAACAATAAATATTAACAACTAGCAACCTGCCATGCTTTGCACGGGTGCAATTTAAAAAATATCGTTTTGGAGCGCTCCTGCGTTAGTCCCTTTGGCACATCAGCAGTTCCATTCCTATCTCTTTTACATGTAAATGAGCGGCGAATTTTACACAGGGAAGTCCTACGAAGGGGTCAATCGCCACCGCTCGCTTACCTTGGGACTAGCGCTGCACCGCTACCTTTGGGACTAGCGCGGTACCGGTCCCAAAGGGACTACTTCTGAAATTTTAAATTTTATTAATTTTTTTACAATTTTTAGATTTATTATTAAAAAAAAATTGTTTTTTTCAACGCTATTTTTCCTGTTTCCTTGTCCAGCTTCCCGTGTTTCCTTTTGAGAGCCTGCTTCATGGCCAGTCGCTTCTTCCGGAGTTGGAAGCAGGTCTTCGCGAGAAATTAGGAAAAAAAAAGAAATTTACATTAAAAATAGTATGAAATGCACTAAATTTATTTTTTCCCATGTATACGTTCACGTTCACGGAAGAAGAAGAAGTTTGTAACAAGCAAAGCAGGCAAAACAACCCACGTAAAGTATATATATTCTTGATCATCTCGATTACACAAATTGATTAAGACGTGTATGTATGCAAACTATCGTAGTCCCTCAGTTTTTGAGCTAGAGAGCCGAAATTTTGCACAAACCTGTACTTTTACTGTACGCAGTATATTTGCTGGATCTGTCCACTAGAAGGTACCTCCCATACAAACCACCCATTTGGTGGTACCTCCCATTTGAATGCTACAATGAAACATTCACTTCGTCCCGTGAAGAGTATTTCATCTTTGGCATAGTCGAAGATAACGTTCTTACTAGTTTTACTTACCTAGTTAAATGGCGCACCAATATTAATTTTTATTTTTCGTTGTTTGCAGTTTTTTGTTAGAAATTATGAAATACATATAGAAAAGCTATCAATTTATTTATTTGTTTATTATTATAGCTATTTAAATTTTAAAAACTTAACATAACTAAAAGATGGGGAGCTGGCTGCTATGTCCTTCGGCTCAGAAAAGCAATTTAAAAATTTTTTGTATAAAATATTTTTCTTCACTTACCTTTTTAATAATAATAATTTAATTTAATTTCATTCGCTTTCCACAGGTTCCTAAGAAGGTGATAGTACAAATTAAAAGATTAAACAATAAATATTAACAATACACCTTTCACTTCACTTTATTGTCTTTAAGACGCCGGCACAAATAATGAGACGCGTGTCTCACAAAATTTTTTTCACTTTGTAAAAACAGTAAACACTACTCAAAATTGACAAAAACCTTCCGAAATGCACTGGTTCAACAATACGCATATACACTGCACTTCACAAAATTCTATAACGTTTCGTTTTCACATTCCTTTTTTCAGAATTTTAGCTCTCGACACCAGTTCAAAGAGAGAAAACAAATTTTGCCACTCTCTCTGTTACTGGCTCGCTTCTGTCTTTCTGGTGGCTAGACCCAAGTGGATAAGAAAAGGGACTAGAATAACTACTGCAAAAGGGACTATTGCTACCGAGCATACTACTGGGAAGATAGAATATTGCCACATCGCAAACCGGGGGAGACATGAACAGTGTTGTTCTAATGTCTTGTATTTCTAGGTGCGACTACTAGATGGTCGCACTATCACCAACACTAGAGAGACAAAAAAGGTGTTAAAAAAAAAACCAAAGGAAAAGCAGTATAATGGAGTTGGCAAGACAAAAAAAGAATAAGAAGAAGACTGACTTACAAAGGAACTGAAGTAACAAAATTAATTATTAATTTTTATTGTTAATTATTTTATAATTTTGAATTTAATAAATACCCATTACATAAAAATACCACGGATTCCTAATTTATTTGGAAGTAGTCAAGGCAACTACAATTGGTGACGACGTGATTCGTGTAGATTAATTTTGACACACACAGTTTGTTTTTTTTTTTTTAACATGATAACGCTGTAATTCCCCAAGGGGACGAAAAAGCTTCGGCCGGTTCAAGCGTCCGAGACGCTTTTCTTCCAACTACGATGAGTTGCATTCTGCAGGTTTCTGATAAAACCTGTCTGATTTACAAAGCTGGCGGACACGATGTGGCAGACTGCGCAATTCCGCTCAGTATTGGAAACGTCATCGGTCTGTCAAAATGAGCAGGGGGCAGCTGTGAGCCAAAAAACGACTGAAAATGCGCAGACCGACTATCTTGGATTGAGGGTGATATAACAAAGCTTACTGAAATGATGCAGAAGATGAGTCAACGATCCCGTTCTAACTCTCGTTGGCAATCTGAAGTCTGTTACTATCACAAAAAATTTGTGGACAAAGCTACTAAGAGTCGACAACCATGTAGCTACAAAAGTTGCGACAATACGAGAAACTAAATAAGCTGTCATTGGCGCAGACGGATAATGACAGTAACAGTAACCCGCAAGAGCTCCGTCTACGTATCTACGATAGGACAAACCATTTAAGATTCCTCATTGATTCGGGATCAGTGGTATGTGTCCTACCTAACGATACCAGCTCCTAAGCTTGAAGACTTGTTTCATATGCTGCACAACAAAAAAATATTCTCGAAGCTCGATTTAGTCAGAACGTATTGTCAAATACCCATGGCTCAAGAAGGCATTCCCAAGACAGCGGTGACTACGCCATTTGGACTCTACGAGTTCACCGTCATACCTTTCGGACTTCGCACCGCATCCAAAAATTTTCAAAGGTACGTAGACATAGTTTTCCGAGGAC
>JBAMAW010002507.1:0-35389 GCA_037043295.1 Amiota minor | reverse complement strand
GTTCAATTGACAACAAAGGGAGTGGTTTATTGGTTGTTCTTTATTTTTTTTTTTTTTTTTTTTTTTTTTTTTTTTGCCTTATTTTTTTTTTTTTTTTTTTTTTTTTTGTGTCTGTTGATTGATGAAGGTGTTCTCAACATGGCTCCGAAACCTAGTTCATCTTTGGGCTTGAAAGTGTAATATTTCGTTTCTTTGGTCTTCAGTAATTCAATGATTTTTTTTATAATGTAGGGGCTCTGCCGGTTGGATACGTACATTGGGGCATGCATTAAGTACGTAGTTATGATAACAATTTCATACAGAGCATTGTTGAGATGGATCTTCTACCCCCTGCACATAAATAGGTGGTGGCTCATTAGCTTTTGCAGGTCGCTTGGAACCGTTGTCCGTCATGCTTCTTCGCTTCTTGCTAAGTTGTCATCATCGACATCTAAGATGCCAAGATAATTGGAAGGTGGCTTGCCAAGCCCCGAATTCGGGGTTTTTGTTTAATGTTTGGTGATTGTGCAGATCAAGGTAGTTTGACGCTGGTGATTGCGTTTTTGGGGCTTTTGTCAATGTTTGGTGATTGTTCAAGCTGGGTCTGGCTGGTGATCGCAGTTTTATCTATTTGAGCTTTGTACTTTTGTGATAATTGATGGCGTAGGCAAAGAAGCGATCGCATCGTTGTTGTTGTTGTGGATATCAGTTTTGGGATTAGTTGTTGTTGCGGTAACTGCATACGATGACGCGATCGAAGCAGTTGTTGAGAAAACTGTTGTTGTTGATGCAACCAATGAAGCTGTTGATGTACAAGCAGTGCTTTGTGTTATAGTTGTTGTAGTTGCTGATACAGTTGCAGCTTGGGTAGAGTACAGGGGTGGTTGAGGGGATGGGCATTGGGTGCTCCATGGTAAGCAGCACCTGGGCGTTCGCGCTGTCTGAGCAGAGAACTGGAGAACAGAGAACTTGCCCTGCGCTCAGGCGACTTGGTGGTTAAAAATGAGGATTCATTTTTGTTTTTAGGACAGGAGAGAGACAAACGAGAAATATGCATGTCTTGTCGTCTCTGTTGTTGGGACTGCTCTTGTTCATAGAGCAAAGCTCATCTTAACGATTTTGTTATAGGTTCCTATTGATTTCTTTGTATGTTTTTTTCATACTCACTAATGCAATGATTTTTTTTACATAGAAAAGGGAACTAGAAAATTAAAACAACAAGAAATTCCAATCAATAGAAATAAGTATGAAAAAATTTTTTCGATGCTGAGCTTAGGAGCGGAAGAAAGAAACACGTCTTCACTGTTGTATGAAAAATAAAACCTTTGCTATGCCAGCTGCTGATGTATCATTGACAGTGACGCCAGTAGCGGCTAACACTAGTGTCAATTTTTCTAAGCGGAAAGCGCAATCATTTTATGAGTGAGTGTGTGGAAAAAGTAAATCAAAAGTTGAATAATTGCGAAATTAATACTCTAGTTGAAGACGAGCTTGGGGAGAACATTAAATTTCTCGAGCAGACTAAAAAGTCATTTAATAATTTTTATGATATTTGATGAAATCAGAGGCGTTTTACGCTGCAATTTTATGAAGTTATGACTAGTTTATTGGGTCGAATGTGTTCTGCAATTAGGAAAATACAGCCTTAAAGTTTGCAATCTTCAACGATGCAGCATGATGCAGTTGGTGATCATTCTACAATAGTAATGCATCGTCCTCCACTACCAGAACTAAAATTGCTGTTTTTTAGTGGTGGATACACTGAGTATGCACATTTTTATGCTATGTTTATTACCCTGATTGACAAAGAACCAGATCTCACCGAAGTGGAGAAGTTACAACATCTTCGGTCTTGCCTTAAAGATTCTGCCCTGGATACGATTCGGTCATTGGATAAGGGGATCAAATTACATAGTTTCATTAGATCCATTGGAGAAGCGGTTTAATAATTGGCGTCTTATTTTTTAGGTACACATCACTGAGATTTTGGATCGACTGTTAGACTTCGGGAGATATCCGACAATGCGATTGCTAACATGCGTGCCTTATTACGCATGGGTACGGCAGAGGACGTCGCTGGATGCATCATCGTTCATCCACTTTTGCAAAAAGTTGATAGTGCAAAACAGAGGAAGTGGAAGGAGATTGCACCGTTGGACGTTATGCCTTCGTGGGAGCAGTTTTCAACTTTTCTGGATAAGCATTGCCAAAAGCTGGAAAATGTTGATCTCGCAATGGCTTTTTTTAAGTCTGTAGTTCCGGTAGGAAATGGTACATAGCATAAACGTTCATTTGTTGCCACCCACCCAACTGTAAGTAAATGTGTATTTTATAATAAAACTTCGCATGAGATAAACGTTAGCCCACAATTTATTAATTTATCGCTGTCACTTCGCCGAACGAAAGTTTTGCGGCTTTATTTATGTTTTAACTGCTTTAGAAAGGGCCATATATTAAGAGAATGAAGCTCTTGGATTATATGTGGGCGTAAGCATCACAGTCTATTGCATTTCGGCAGTCCAAAAAGCAAGTTTCATCAGCTGAGGAACCATCCGTTTTAGGTTCACAGCCTTCTGCCCATTTGCAATCGTCTTCGTTATCGCAGAGCGCTCTTCCTGCAATGTCATTTTCAGCACACTCTTTGTCATCTTCCCAAAATCTCAGTTCAGATTTTGTGTTCCTGGCCAATGCTATCATTAACGTCAAAAATCGTGCTGGCACTTGGGTGCCATGTCGTTCACTGCTCGATTCTGGATCACAGTTGCATATGATTACTTCTCGTTTTGCGAATTATTTATAATTGCACAGAACCAATATTGTGATTCTCTATCCGGACTGAGTGATAAATGTTTCAATACCGAATGGTATACTGTCAGAATTTCTTTGCGTTCTCAAGCTTCAGATTATTTCACCAATATTACTGCATTAATTGCTCCTGCTATTACAGGACATCAGCCAATTTACACAATAGACACATCTCACTGGAATATTCCCACCAATATCCGCCCAGCTAATCCTGCATTTTTCAAATCACAACATGTTGATATGAATTAATATGTGTTGGACAAATTAAGCTGGCTAGTGGAAAAAATCCCGATTAGGAAGGGTGGTAACAGGTGGTGGCTTACACGAACAGAATTCAGCATTGGTCGCAGCACAAACTCAACATAATTCGGAAATGGAATGAAATGCTCGTATTGAGGACGTTGTTCGTCAATTCGAAGGTTGCGGTGATTCAGTTGTGAAGTTCACCAAGGAAGAATTGGATTGTGAGGACCATTTTAAATCAGATTTCATGCGGTTACCTATACTCATTTAAGCTTAGCTTTGAGACGGATGGAGAGTCTTATTTCCAAGCCCATCGTCAATTTATCAATTAGGAACATAAGATGCAGAGCAATTTTAATCTCATACAGGAATATCTGAATTTGGGTCACATGTCAATTGTTGGACCAGAATCACTAAATTTTGTAAATATTTTCTGCCTCATCATTGTCTCCTAAAAGAAGACAGCACGACAACAAAGTTGAGAGTTGTTTTTGATGGCTCTGCAACCACATCATCCGGCTACTCATTGAACGATATAATAATGGCAGGACCAACCATTCAACCAAAGCTGATTACCATTCTACTTCGATTTCGTACATATCATATTGCATTAACGGGGGACATTTGTAAGATGTTCCGTTGTGTTTGAATAGCAGCTCCTGACAATTATTGGCAGTGCATTTTGTGGCGACATTCACTACATGAAAGGATTCAGATTTTCAACTTGCATACTGTGATGAGAAGATTGTGTTTCCCATTGGTTCAGAAATCTTGCGCCGTGATTTCTATATTTACGACCTAGTCACTGGAGGCAATTCAACGAAAGAGGTCAAAGAAATTATGCGGCAAACTGCTGGAATACTAGCCCGAGGTAAATTCAAACTTAGGAAATGGTGTTCCATGATCCAGGTGTGTTGGAAGATGTTCCTGACGTAGATAAAGAGACATTTTGTTAAATTTAACGACGGCACTGATATATAAAAAATTATTGGTCTTTCCAACAAGTTTATAGTTGCCTAGTTATACACTTTTCAAGTGATTACTTTCACTTTTCTGCACCGCACTGTTTACTCGATCTGTTATCCAGGTGCACAGTTTTTACTGTTTTTCCCCTCACTGCACTCTTCTATTTGGCGACTATACAGTTTTTACTTTTTCTTTTCAATTTTCTTGCACTGCACTGTTATTTTGTTCACTATACAGTTTTTACTGTTTCTATCCACTTTATTTTATTTTACCTTTTTTTTTTAATATTTTTATTTTTTTATTGTAAATGAATTTACGTAAAAACAGAACTTTCAGGTTCCCTTTGTGGTTATTTATTTTGTTAGTTTTTTTCTTATTACCTTTAAATTCTATTTTGCAAAAGTTTTGTTTTAGTCTTATCTATAATTATTTATTTTCCTTTGTTTTTTTTTATATATTTTTATATACATACATATATGCATTTATATTTTAAAGCTTGAAGCGATCGGACGAGCTATCAGCAGCTCCGCGTAAAATGAATGTAGCATAAATAATTTAGAAAGCCAATTAAGTAGCTTCTATAATATAACTAACACCAGCACGAACAAATCGGAAACATTACCTTACTGTAAAAACAAAATCTATTTTATTGCTAGTATAGCGTTAATGACAACAAATTTAAATAGATAGAGCAGTAACAACAGCGTAGGCTAGCAGTTGTTCTTAATAACAACAATAGCAACATCAACTGAAAGCTAAAGCGGTTGTTTTTTGTTGTTCAGTTATTAAAACAACAATACCTTTCTTGCAATTGATGCAGCATATTAGGGAATACAACAAACAGCATACGCCAATTGTAAATTTTTGTTTAAATTCGCATTTATTAAAAAATGGGGTGATTGAAAAAATGAAAGAATTGTGTACCAAACTTGCAAAAGGTTTTCACAATCGCCACCCATTATGATATCGGGGGAATGTGAATACTAGCAACTACTCCCCATTGTAAAAACCCAATCCAAGGAAGAGTTATATATCAAACTTCTTAACAATAATATATTTAAGAGCAATACGCCAAATGCTGAAGATTTTAAAAATTATTTATGAAAATAAGCAAACCAGGCCCATTAAAGTCCTGTGAACAAGAAAGAACGTTATCTTCGACTATGCCGAAGATGAAATACTCTTCACGCAGTATTTAAGCTTTATTCGCAACGATATTTTTACCAAAAAATATTTAATACAAGCATGTTGTCGTTTTCAAATATGTTCATTTCGATAGAGTTAAATTTTTAATTCAAGTCATTGCCGTTACCATCGTCATTGTGTAGTTGTAGTTTTGTAGCAATGACCTATTGGTAGCAATCTACTATGAATATATAATGAAATGTGCGCTGCCAACATTTTGAATTTATTGTGATTGGCAACTCAACCAACCAATAGGAAATGTTTTACAATTTGAGTCAAACTATCAATTTGATTAAAAAAAAATACATTTACAGCAAATAGCAGTATTAATAATAGAAAACTTATTGCAATTTCTGTACTTACATAACTTAAGGTTTTATTGGCATTTTTAAATATTTGTTATTTGTATAATTTACATAACAAAAAAGTATTTCTTGAATATTAATGAGGGATTTTTATGGAAGGTTTGTATGGGAGGTATGCCCCTAGTGGTTCCGACAAATGTCCTGCGACTGTTTTGGAAATTGATAGTGTCCAAGTTTCTGTTCGATAGGACAAAAATCAAAAAAGTTTTTCTTATAATAACATGAATTCAAATTGCTGGTTTGTATGGGAGGTATGCTCTTAGAGGTCCTATTCGGGTGGTTCCGACAAATATACTGCGTATGATAAACAGAAAGGTTCGTGCAAAATTTCAGCTCTCTAGCTCAAAAACTGAGGGACTAGTTTGCATACATACAGACGGACAGAGGGACGTTGCTTAATCAATTCGTCTAATCGAGCTGATCAAGAATATATATACTTTATGTGGTTTTTTTTTGTCTCCTTTTGCCTGTTACAAACTTCATGACAAATTTATAATACTATTCACTTCCGTGAAGAGTATCATAATTACGTTTTCTTGTGTCTACAACTTATTCTACTCAATTTACAATTATAGAGTAGGTATCTTGTAATGCACTCAACGCGGGTTCGAATCCTCCAGGCAATATTTTCGCTTACTATCACATACAAATTTTAATTTTCCAAACATTGTTGAATTTAAATAGTGGTACGAAAAAGCTCGTGACCAAATATTTTTTGGTGACCCCAAGGTGATTTGTTATGGCAATGGCAGGAATATATAAATAAGTGGTGTGTGTATAAGTGCAGTAAGTAGAAACGGTTGACAGATGATATATTGCACTCGGTACATACAGTTAGAGTGACCTTTGCTAGTACATAAATTAAAGCAAAAAGAAAAGTGTTTGTTGTTTTATTCTTTATTTACAATTGTTTTTTTTTGTTTGGTTTTTTTTTTTTTTTGTTCCCGATTGGATATGTACTATTGTTTTCCTACATCTTATATCTTAAATATAAAAGAAAACAATAAGTACATTTTTAACAATAAGAGGGGAAAAGGCAGTGGACAATATCGAACATTTTCGAATTGTCTCTTGAATAATGGTGTGTCTTAGGCCTCATTTTTGAGAGCTACTTGCGGCAGGCCAACAACCGCAAGATGCCTCTCTGCGCCACCCGTATCCTAAGTTAGGTCAGATCGACTGGTCTGCTTCGTTTTAAGCGTCTACGTCAAGACAATTCGTGAGATGGAAGGTCTGTTATTTCTAGATTGGTATGTCGCTCTAATGTTTTGTGGTACCTCCTGCTAGCATTAATGATTTCTTCCTGTATCATAGTTACGCCGAGGTCTTTGTGAATTTCATAGTTAGATATAAACCAGTCCGCATTAACTATTGATCGAAGTATTTTTGATTGTTGACGCTGAATGATGTTAATGTTAGTTTTCTTGGCTGTACCCCATAATTGCATGCCGTACGTCCATATAGGCTTAATTACACTATTGTATATTACCAATTTACCATTGGTTGTTAACTTAGATCTACTGTTAAGAAGCGGGTATAGCTGCTTAAATTTTAATATGAGTTGATCTCTCTTTTTTTTAATATGTTGTTTCCACGTCAGTTTACTATCAATATGCATGCCCAGGTACCTTGCCACATTGCTTAATGGAATGTCAGTACATTTTATTTTTAATTGTCTTGGCTGATAAGCTGTCCGTGTTGTGTATATCACTTGCGTCGTTTTTAGTTCATTCACTTTTATTTTCCATTTATCAAACCAATTGCAAGCTTTGTCAAGAATATTCTGCAGTTTAGTTGTTGCTACAACTAAATTTTTATGGGAGTACATTAGTACTGTATCGTCAGCGAAGGTAGCCACCATTGCCGAGCTATCTCCTTGAATTGGGATGTCTGATGTGTATAAAGTATACAACATAGGACCAAGCACGCTTCCTTGAGGGACTCCTGCTCTTATCTGTCTTAGCGTAGAAGATTCATCCTTACATTTAACGTAGAAATAGCGAGAGTCAAGGTAGCTTTTAATGATTTCAAATAGATCAGTTGGAAATACGGTCCTAATTTTACTCAGTAGTATTGTCAATAAATTCTCCCAGTCAGTTCTGAAATTATACATTTTGCACGCGGGTTGATCTTTTTTTATTGCGCAACTATATTCAACTTGTATTGGTGAATGATCGGAAGAAAGTTCAAGTCGGGAGTCAATTTTGAAATATGTTACATTCATGTTTTTTAATACACAGAAGTCTATTAAATCCGGTATTTTAGTCCGATCTGTTGGCCAATATGTGGGTTCACCTGTACTCAAGTGCATCCCCCCAATCGTTTGAATTGCACTTAGCAAGTTTTTCCCTTTGGTGTTTGTCAGCCTTGAACCCCAGTTTACATGTTTCGCGTTGTAATCACCTGCTACGAAGAACCTTGGACCAAGCTCTTTAAAGTAGTCCTTAAATTGAGCTGTTGAGATTGAGTGTCTAGGTGGGCAATAAATCGCTGCTATTGTGAAAGGTCCATATTTGTCTTCTAATAGCAATTTGGTCGACTGAATGTGAGCGTGTTGATAATTTTCTAGTTCAACGTGTCGAGTATTGTTTTTAACAATGATAGCCGTGCCACCATGTCCTGAACCATCCGGGTGATTTGTTTTATATATTTTATATCCGGGAATGCTTAAGTAGTGATTACTTGTGCAATGGGTTTCAGAGATTAGAGTTACGTCAATCATATTGTCATTTAGAAATAGTTGGAGTTCAAGAATATGTTTGTGCAAGCCATTGGCATTCCACGCAATAATTCTTAATTTATTGTCCATTTTGTTTGTCAAGTTTGGTTATCAGGATGGTGATTATATTCATCATGTTAGTCACCTGTTGAATCAATTGCTTCATCATGATTTTAAGTTCAGCTGAATCGTCATTTAGCATAATATTATTGTTATTTTGATGGGAGGAATTACTTTCTATGGTCGGATTCTCAGTTGAGATGACTTTAGATTTTTGGGTTGGTCGGTTGATTGGCTGGGGTTGGGGAGTTGCAGCTGTAATTTGCGCGTAGCTTATACCATTCTCCACTTTACTGGACGTTATGGGCATTTGCTGAACTTTTGTGAGATCCGTCAATATTTTGGGTCGAAGGGCAGGAAACCGTTGGATTTTAAGGGTTTTGTATATTTCACAACCCTTGTAGTTGGCTGTATGAGTTCCACCACATAGAGCACATTTTATTTTAGTAGTTGACTCCATACAACAGTCGATTGTTTTGTGCTTACCAGCACATTTGACGCATACTGGATCCCTGGTACAATAGTTTCGGGTGTGCCCGTATTTTTGGCAGTTGCTGCATTGCACTATCATTCTCTTGTTGTGGGGGGCCTCAAATTTAATTTTGGTTTGTATTAATGTCGTAATATTATAAATATTTTTATTAGTTGAACTACTTTTAAGTTCAATTGAGAACAAAGGGAGTGGTTTATTGGTTGTTCTTTGTAGGATATTATGTATATTTATAACTTCGTGGCCTAATATCTTCAGTTCGCGTTTTATGTCGTCGGTGTCTGTTGATTGATGAAGGTGTCTCAACATAACTTTAAAACCTCGTTCATCTTTGGGCTTGAAAGTGTAATATTTCGTTTCTTTGGTTTTTAGTAATTCAATGATTTTTTTTATAATGTAGGGGCTCTGCCGGTTGGATACGTACTTCATCATTGGGCAATGTTTTAAGTACGTAGTTATGATCTACAATTTCATACAGAGCATTATTAAGAATGGAGATTTCTTCTACCCCCTGCACATAAATAGGTGGTGGCTTATTAGCTTTTGGAGGTCGCTTGGAACCATTGTCCATAGTATTCTTCGCTTCTTCTAAATTGTCATCATCGACATCTAAGATGCCAAAATAATTGGAAGATGGCTTGCCAAGCCAGTAGTTAAGTGTGGTCTGCTTTTTTTTTGTTAAGTTTTATTAGAAGATATGGTAGGTGACGCTTTGTTTGTTTTGGGGTTTTTGTTAATGTTTGGTGATTGTTCAGTCGGTATGGCTGGTGATTGCGTTTTTCTATTTCTTTTATTTGAAGATAACTCTTCAGATCCAGTTTTATTATTTGAGTTTTGTACTTTTGTGATAATTGTTGGTGTAGGCAAAGAAGCGATCGAATCGTTGTTGTTGTTGTGGATATGAGTTTTGGGATTAGTTGTTGTTGCGGTAACTGCATACGATGACGCGATCGAAGCAGTTGTTGAGAAAACTGTTGTTGTTGATGCAACCAATGAAGCTGTTGATGTACAAGCAGTGCTTTGTGTTATAGTTGTTGTAGTTGCTGATACAGTTGCAGCTTGGGTAGAGTACAGGGGTGGTTGAGGGGATGGGCATTGGGTGCTCCATGGTAAGGAGCACCTGGTGTTCGCGCTGTCTGAGCAGAGAACTGGAGAACAAGAACTTGCCCTGCGCTCAGGCGACTTGGTGGTTAAAAATGAGGATTCATTTTTGTTTTTAGGACAGGAAGAGACAAACGAGAAATATGCATTTCTTGTCGTCTCTGTTGTTGAACTGTTTTTTTGATGAGCAAAGCTCATCTTAACGATTTTGTTATAGGTTCCTATTGATTTCTTTGTATGTTTTAAATTTTACTTCACTAATGCAATGATTTGCATAGAAAAGGGAACTAAAAATTAAAACAACAAGAAATTCCAATCAATAGAAATAAGTATGAAAAAATTTTTTCGATGCTGAGCTTAGGAGCGGAAGAAAGAAACACGTCTTCACTGTTGTATGAAAAATAAAACCTTTGCTATGCCAGCTGCTGATGTATCATTGACAGTGACGCCAGTAGCGGCTAACACTAGTGTCAATTTTTCTAAGCGGAAAGCGCAATCATTTTATGAGTGAGTGTGTGGAAAAAGTAAATCAAAAGTTGAATAATTGCGAAATTAATACTCTAGTTGAAGACGAGCTTGGGGAAAACATTAAATTTCTCGAGCAGACTAAAAAGTCATTAAATAATTTTTATGGTAAACTTGCTAGATTTTGATGATATCAGAGGCATTTTATGCTGCAATTTTATGAAGTTATGACTAGTTTATTGGGTCGAATGTGTTCTGCAATTAGGAAAATACAGCCTCAAAGTTTGCAATCTTCAACGATGCAGCATGATGCAGTTGGTGATCATTCTACAATAGTAATGCATCGTCCTCCACTACCAGAACTAAAATTGCTGTTTTTTAGTGGTGGATACACTGAGTATGCACATTTTTGTGCTATGTTTATTACCCTGATTGACAAAGAATCAGATCTCACCGAAGTGGAGAAGTTACAACATCTTCGGTCTTGCCTTAAAGATTCTGCCCTGGATACAATTCAGTCATTGGATAAGGGGATCAAATTACATAGTTTCATTAGATCTATTGCATAAGCGATTTAATAATTGGCGTCTTATTTTTGAGGTACACATCACCGAGATTTTGGATCGACTGTTAAACTTCGGGAGATATCCGACAATGCGATTGCTAACATGCGTGCTTTATTAAGCATGGGTACGGCAGAGAACGTCGCTGGATGCATCATCGTTCATCCACTTTTGCAAAAAGTTGATAGTGCAAAGCAGAGGAAGTGGAAGGAGATTGCACCGTTGGACGTTATGCCTTCGTGGGAGCAGTTTTCAACTTTTCTGGATAAGCATTGCCAAAAGCTGGAAAATGGGATCTCGTAATGGCTTTTTTTAAGTCTGTAGTTCCGGTAGGAAATGGTACATAGCATAAACGTTCATTTGTTGCCACCCACCCAACTGTAAGTAAATGTGTATTTTATAATAAAACTTCGCATGAGATAAACGTTAGCCCACAATTTATTAATTTATCGCTGTCACTTCGCCGAACGAAAGTTTTGCGGCTTTATTTATGTTTTAACTGCTTTAGAAAGGGCCATATATCAAGAGAATGAAGCTCTTAGATTATATGTGGGCGTAAGCATCACAGTCTATTGCATTTCGGCAGTCCAAAAAGCAAGTTTCATCAGCTGAGGAACCATCCGTTTTAGGTTCACAGCCTTCTGCCCATTTGCAATCGTCTTCGTTATCGCAGAGCGCTCTTCCTGCAATGTCATTTTCAGCACACTCTTTGTCATCTTCCCAAAATCTCAGTTCAGATTTTGTGTTCCTGGCCAATGCTATCATTAACGTCAAAAATCGTGCTGGCTCTTGGGTGCCATGTCGTTCGCTGCTCGATTCTGGATCACAGTTGCATATGATTACTTCTCGTTTTGCGAATTATTTATAATTGCACAGAACCAATATTGTGATTCTCTATCCGGACTGAGTGATAAATGTTTCAATACCGAATGGTATACTGTCAGAATTTCTTTGCGTTCTCAAGCTTCAGATTATTTCACCAATATTACTGCATTAATTGCTCCTGCTATTACAGGACATCAGCCAATTTACACAATAGACACATCTCACTGGAATATTCCCACCAATATCCGCCCAGCTAATCCTGCATTTTTCAAATCACAACATGTTGATATGAATTAATATGTGTTGGACAAATTAAGCTGGCTAGTGGAAAAAATCCCGATTAGGAAGGGTGGTAACAGGTGGTGGCTTACACGAACAGAATTCAGCATTGGTCGCAGCACAAACTCAACATAATTCGGAAATGGAATGAAATGCTCGTATTGAGGACGTTGTTCGTCAATTCGAAGGTTGCGGTGATTCAGTTGTGAAGTTCACCAAGGAAGAATTGGATTGTGAGGACCATTTTAAATCAGATTTCATGCGGTTACCTATACTCATTTAAGCTTAGCTTTGAGACGGATGGAGAGTCTTATTTCCAAGCCCATCGTCAATTTATCAATTAGGAACATAAGATGCAGAGCAATTTTAATCTCAGGGCCCAGTATACTTTCATACAGGAATATCATATAAGCTTAGCTTTGAGACGATAGGAGAGTCTTATTTCCAAGCCCATCGTCAATTTATCAATTAGGAACATAAGATGCAGAGCAATTTTAATCTCATACAGGAATATCTGAATTTGGGTCACATGTCAATTGTTGGATCAGAATCACTAAATTTTGTAAATATTTTCTGCCTCATCATTGTGTCCTAAAAGAAGACAGCACGACAACAAAGTTGAGAGTTGTTTTTGATGGCTCTGCAACCACATCATCCGGCTACTCATTGAACGATATAATAATGGCAGGACCAACCATTCAACCAAAGCTGATTACCATTCTACTTCGATTTCGTACATATCATATTGCATTAACGGGGGACATTTGTAAGATGTTCCGTTGTATTCGAATAGCAGCTCCTGACAATTATTGGCAGTGCATTTTGTGGCGACATTCACTACATGAAAGGATTCAGATTTTCAACTTGCATACTGTGATGAGAAGATTGTGTTTCCCATTGGTTCAGAAATCTTGCGCCGTGATTTCTATATTTACGACCTAGTTAAAATTCAAATTCAAACTTAGGAAATGGTGTTCCATGATCCAGGTGTGTTGGAAGATGTTCCTGACGTAGATAAAGAGACATTTTGTTAAATTTAACGACGGCACTGATATATAAAAAATTATTGGTCTTTCCAACAAGTTTATAGTTGCCTAGTTATACACTTTTCAAGTGATTACTTTCACTTTTCTGCACCGCACTGTTTACTCGATCTGTTATCCAGGTGCACAGTTTTTACTGTTTTTCCCCTCACTGCACTCTTCTATTTGGCGACTATACAGTTTTTACTTTTTCTTTTCAATTTTCTTGCACTGCACTGTTATTTTGTTCACTATACAGTTTTTACTGTTTCTATCCACTTTATTTTATTTTACCTTTTTTTTTTTTAATATTTTTATTTTTTTATTGTAAATGAATTTACGCAAAAACAGAACTTTCAGGTTCCCTTTGTGGTTATTTATTTTGTTAGTTTTTTTCTTATTACCTTTAAATTCTATTTTGCAGAAGTTTTGTTTTAGTCTTATCTATAATTATTTATTTTCCTTTGTTTTTTTTTATATATTTTTATATACATACATATATGCATTTATATTTTAAAGCTTGAAGCGATCGGACGAGCTATCAGCAGCTCCGCGTAAAATGAATGCAGCATAAATAATTTAGAAAGCCAATTAAGTAGCTTCTATAATATAACTAACACCAGCACGAACAAATCGGAAACATTACCTTACTGTAAAAACAAAATCTATTTTATTGCTAGTATAGCGTTAATGACAACAAATTTAAATAGATAGAGCAGTAACAACAGCGTAGGCTAGCAGTTGTTCTTAATAACAACAATAGCAACATCAACTGAAAGCTAAAGCGGTTGTTTTTTGTTGTTCAGTTATTAAAACAACAATACCTTTCTTGCAATTGATGCAGCATATTAGGGAATACAACTAACAGCATACGCCAATTGTAAATTTTTGTTTAAATTCGCATTTATTAAAAAATTGGGTGATTAAAAAAAATGAAAGAATTGTGTACCAAACTTGCAAAAGGTTTTCACAATCGCCACCTATTATGATATCGGGGGAATGTGAATACCAGCAACTACTCCCCATTGTAAAAACCCAATCCAAGGAAGAGTTATATATCAAACTTCTTAACAATAATATGTTTAAGAGCAATACGCCAAATGCTGAAGATTTTAAAAATTATTTATGAAAATAAGCAAACCAGACCCATTAAAGTCCTGTGAACAAGAAAGAACGTTTTCTTCGACTATGCCGAAGATGAAATACTCTTCACGCAGTATTTAAGCTTTATTCGCAACGATATTTTTACCAAAAAATATTTAATAAAAGCATGTTGTCGTTTTCAAATATGTTCATTTCGATAGAGTTAAATTTTTAATTCAAGTCACTGCCGTTACCATCATCGTCATTGTGTAGTTGTAGTTTTGTAGCAATGACCTATTGGTGGCAATCTACTATGAATATATAATGAAATGTGCGCTGCCGACATTCTGAATTTATTGTGATTGGCAACTCAACCAACCAATAGGAAATGTTTTACAATTTGAGTCAAACTATCAATTTAATTAAAAAAAAATACATTTACAGCAAATAGCAGTATTAATAATAGAAAACTTATTGCAATTTCTGTACTTACATAACTTAAGGTTTTATTGGCATTTTTAAATATTTGTTATTTGTATAATTTACATAACAAAAAAGTTTTTCTTGAATTTCAATGAGGGATTTGTATGGAAGGTTTGTATGGGAAGTATGCCCCTAGTGGTGCTATTCGGGTGGTTCTGACAAATGTCCTGCGCCTGTTTTGGAAATTGATAGTGTCCAAGTTTCTGTTCGATATGACGAAAAATAAAAAAAGTTTTTGTATGGCAGGTACCCCTCAGGTGGTCCTGTTCGGTTGGATCCGACAAATGTCCTTCGTATTGTAAAAAGAAAGATTCGTGCAAAATTTCAGCTCTCTAGCTCAAAAATTAAGGGACAGATGGACAGACGGACAAACGGACATGGCTTGATCAATACGTTTAATCGAGCAGATCAAGAATATATTTATTTTATGTGGTTTTTTTTTTTTGCCTCCTTCTGCCTGTTACAAACTTCATGACAAACTTATAATACTATTCACTTCCGTGAAGAGTATAAAAAAAACTAAAGAAACGAATATTGGTATTACAACAAATATTGGATAGTCTTGTGAAACAGCAAGAGTTTAATGCAACACTTGAAATTGCAAAGTCTCGAAAAAGCTATCACAAAGTTGAGATTCCTAAAAATTATATTATGGAACGCTAACGGACTACTGAAACATCACGACGAACTCGAAAGTATTCTCAATACTGAAAAAAATCGATGTATGCCTAAAAGCTGAGACTCATTTTACTAATCAATCAAATATAAAACTCAAAAACTATTAAATATACCACAGGTGTACGTGTGCATGAGGTGAAGCCACTGTGCTTCTGTGGTGAAGCTGAATAAGGTGAGGGACAATAATAAGTTCGGTGAGTTAGGATTGGAATTGAGTGTGAATGAGAGGTTAGGCCCTAGGGTTTTAGTGCAGGGAATATACTCCCAGATTGGACCTGACGCGTTCATGAGGGAGTTGTATGAGATGAACTTGAAGAAGAAAATGAGCGAGGGGGAATTTAAGGAGAGTGTCTGCCTGTGTGTCAAGCCTTGGGTGTGGACCACTGATGTGGCTGTGAATGTGATTCTGGAAGGTTCTGCTGTTGCCAAGCAGACCCTTCTGGAAGTTGAGCGCTTGTACAACAAGTGGTTCTCATTTAGGGTTCGTAGCGACGAGCCGATCTTGGGATGCTTCCGTTGCCGTAGTTTCAACCATAAGGTAGAGGAATGCAAGGCCAAGGATGGTGTCTGTCGTCTTTGTGGACAAACGGGTCATCGGGTGGCGCAATGTTGCAATGCGCTTAATTGTTGCAACTGTGTACTTAAAGGCAAGCCATCAGGACATCTGATGATGTCTCCGGCTTGTCCTGTGTACAGCGCCATCGTTGCTAGGGCGAAGGCTAGACATTAAGATGACTAAGATCCTTCAGATTAACTGTCAGGGGGCGTATGTTGCAATGTGTGAGTTAGGTGAGACTATTTGTGAAAGTGGCAGTGGAATTGCCCCGCTTCAGGAACATTACGCAACCAATGGTTGTATAAGGGGACTTACCTGCAGTAATGCGAATATTTCCTGATTTCGAGGCAAATTCTGCTGTGGTGATGAATATTGTCGGTCTTGAATGCACTTTGGTGAATTCGACTGACTGTGGTGTCTGTGTGAGTGTTTGTGGACCTTTCGGTAGAAATTTTGTTGCGAGTATGTATTTCAGGTATAGTGGGAGTTTGGAGCCAAACATTTCGTACATGGATGAGGTGCTACTACTGGCGAGTAGAGACCCTCGTTGGCGCGAATGCAGCATCCCTGTTGTAGTTCAGTAAAATACCTGGGCATGCGTCCGGGTATGCGAACCGCATTCGGGGTGAGCTGCTGGCGGCATGGGCTATGTCCCGGTATGTTAGGGTCGTTAACGAACCCGGTGAATGGTACACCTTTGGTGGGCCAGTTGAGAAAAGTGATATTGATGTCATCTTTGTGAATGAGGCAGCGATGAGGTCGTATGAGTTTGGAAAATTAAGGGTGGGTGGGGTATGAGTGATCATAATCTCATTGAGAATGTAATGATTTACATCCCAATTGTGCGTGAAAGAATACCTGTGAATGATTGGCGTGTGCGTAATGCAAATTTGAACTACATGGTGTGTCCTTGAGAGGAGCGGCAACAGAGGTTCCGTTAAACCGCTTCTCTTGAATAAATGTTTATGAGCAGGTTGAGTGTGTGGATAGGTGGGTGAGTGGTGTGAATGATTGTATGTTTCCAAGATTCCGTAGGGGCAGGGGAGTGACGACACTCAGTTGACAACATGAAGAGATTGTATGAATGCTTTGTTGTGTGCATTTTTCCCTCGGGCGGATCATGGGGAACTCTACCTTTGGTAGAGGATCCTTGGAATCCACTCGAAGCTGTTGAAATGGAGGTGGCTTTTTGGATGTTTAAGTCGAGAAAGTCACCGGGTATGGATGGAATGACCGGAGAGATGTGTAAAAGCATCTTTAAAGCTATCCCTGAGTACATAAATGCGCTCTATGGGAAGTGTGTATCGATTGGGTATTTTCCCAAGGCGTGGAAGTGTGCTAAGGTGATAGTGCTTCTGAAGTTGCCTGAAAGAATTTAGGAGTAATCCTCGTTCTTTTCGGGGCATCAGTCTCTTGCCGATACTTGGTAAAGTGCTGGGAAGGGTTCCAGTAGAAAGGCTTCAGGAGAGAGTATATGAACAAATGTCTTATTTGAAATTTGGGTTTACGAAGGGTAAATGCATCAAGGATGCTTGGGGCTAAGTGTTTGACTGTGTTCGGGCAAGTAGCTCCAAGAATGTGCTAGGTGTGTTTGTTGGTTTTATGGGTGAGTTCGACTATCTATGTTGGGATTTTGTGTTGAGGAAATTGAGAGATTGTGGAAGTCGGTAAATGGCTCTTTGGAAGAGTTATTTCTCTGACAGGCGTGCTTGTGAGGTTGGATTGAATAAGTGAGTCAGTGTGGATGTGGTTCGTGGTTACCCACACGGTTCTATCTGTGGCGCAATTATTTGGAACCTCATGATGGGTTCCTTGTTAAGGCAGCTCTGATATGAGTACAAGTGCTGTGCGTATGCGGATGATTTGCTCATTTTGTTGAGGAACAATCACGTTTGGAAATCGAGCGCAAGGGCCAAGAGTCCATGCGCTTTATTTCCGAATGGAGCAGTAGTATTGGTGTCAGTGTGGTGGTGGATAAGATTGTGACAATGTTAAGCCATTGACTTCAAGATCAGGAGACGATTGCCATTGCTGCAGGATGAATGGTTATATTGGATGGATGTGGAGAGCTTAGGTCGTAGTGTGTGTAAGAGAATATTAAATGAGTGTGTCCTGTCTGACTGGCAAATCAGATGGGACAGTGCTGAGTGTGGGTGGGTAACATACAGGCCCATTCGGGATGTCACAGTAATATAATGACAGTGCGGAATACTCTTGTGGCTCAACGAACGAGACATGGCGACATGTTCTCTGTGAATATTCTCTGTAATGAATGTATGAATGAGTTAGGTATTTTGAGTGTTAATGGCGGTTATGATTTTAGTGAGGTGCTCTCAAATAGGGATAGAGTTAGGAGATTAAATTGGTTTACACATGCAGAATCTTTCAGAAATGAATATGACTCAAATTTGGTACCTGCGGATATATATCCAAGGGGATGTTGATTGACGTTTATCAATCCATGTGCTTGTCACCATGTTCTTAAGTCCTCCTAGGCGGGCGAGCACGTTAAAGCAAATGATATTTCATTGACAAAAGCCTGCTTAATAAGCAAACAAAAAATCTTAACCAAGTACATCGTAGTGCTATCACGTGCGGTACGATGATTGATAACACGTTGAACAATCAACCACTCGGGCTTAACGCCATTCTTATAGAAACGATCCTCCAGATCTTTCTGATAGGCCTCCGTCTCATCTTCAGCTTTGATACCGGCCTTATCTTTGTGCCGTTGAATGCGCTTAAAACGTAAATCTGCCTGATCGAGAGACTCTTCGAACTTGGGCGGCTCCTCCATATCAAACTTCCGTTGATACGAGCCAATCATCAAGGGATGATACGCATCCATTTGCACTTCAGACATCCACTCACAATGCCAGTACGACATATTGCGCCACTTGATGAAATATTAGCGGATGCGTGTCTTCGATTTCTTCGATGTAGACGGTTCAGCTAAGATCGCCCAACGCCAGGTAATAATCTCGGCCCTGCCGTTTTGTGGTGGGCAACTACAACGTGGACACCACCAATCACCCTCTTCGCCCTCTGGGAAATTCTTGGTAGCTTTTTTCAACTTTTTCTTCTTGAATTTGTTACGAATCTCAGTTTTAGCCTTGTAACGCACCACAGGAGTATCATCAGATGGGTTTTCGTCACCTGCATCAATGTTTTTATCTGGTTTCTTTTTCATCCCTTTGTCCTTTGATTTTTTACCTGCGGCTGCTTCTATGCTGTATTTCTCTTTCTCTTCGTCGTCGGTTTCTTCTGTAGTTGCTGCTGCCTTTGGGTTTGGTTTTTTTTCAGCGTCGTTTGTTTTCACGTCATCAGCGTCGTCTCCATCGGCGCCTGCACCACTTTTGTCATTAGACGACTTATTTGTTGCCGATGCCGTCGTTCCTGTCGTTGTTGGTACTGCCGCCTCTTCTGAAATATAATACCTTCAGAAAATTTCGATTTCACAAATTCAACACCTTCAGCCTTGCCTTCGTCTGTTTTTCTGGCATCCATATTTTCAGTGGTTTTATTGTTTTCACCATCAGCCGACATCTCCCCCTGTCACTTCTTTCTCTTTCTTAACTGCTCATCCACTTCTATTTTAAGAGATAATAATTCTATCAACTGCTGCATTCTCTTTTTAATATTAGCGTTTTGCTCCGTTCGAATTGTTTTGTTATCTTCCTATGTCGACGTCATTTCCACAATTTTTCTTTCCTCTTCTTGCTCTTCATCGTCCTCGACAACGCAACGTTTCACCCCTTTCATTACCTCTTCTTCTGTTTGTCTCTGAGCGCTCTGCTGCTTCTTTGTACTCTTCGACATCTTTTTATTCTCTTGCGTAGCCTTCGGTGTATGCGTCATCATCATTTTATTTCACCAACTGCAGTCTCTCTGCCTTACTTGTGGTTGTTATTTTTTGTTATTTTTTTTTTTTTTTTGTCTTTTAAGTAAACTGCGCTTTACTTATTTTTAAAGTATTGTAGCCATCTTTAATTTCGTTGTTTGTGAAGTCAATCTTCCTCTTTTCCACTTTTTCTTTATGTAAATTTTTTGGGGGCTCACCAAATGTAGAGAATTGTATTATGTTTGTAAAGTATTGATTATTATTTTTTAAAGTATAACAAGTAATTATTAATTTTAGTTTTATAACTTAGACAACCGCACGCAAATGACGACTGCAGTGATCAACTGACGACTGTGGTGATCAACTGACGACTGTGGTGATGAACTGACGACTGTCTACCTGCTCAGTTCTCTGCTTCTCATTGCTGCTTGCCGCGCTTTGTTGCCAAAGTTCCTTACAATGTCCTCTCATTGCTGCAGGCTGTATAGACCGCGCGTGTTATGTCCAAGTTCAATAACC
The DNA here is from genome assembly GCA_037043295.1 of Amiota minor. Lineage (NCBI taxonomy): Eukaryota > Metazoa > Arthropoda > Insecta > Diptera > Drosophilidae > Amiota > Amiota minor. The sequence continues at coordinate 15,162 of JBAMAW010002507.1, read as the reverse complement.
CCACTTCGAACAACTATGCTGATGCGGACGATATCAGCATAATTGTTCAGAAGTATAGGAAACATGACGCCACTGAATTAAGAATTTTTCTTAGCATAGACAACGAAAGCGAAGTCTACGCTGACGTTGTTTATGCTTAGTAAACAATTTAAATGTATAAAAGAAAAGGCATTTGCATATGCCAGAGTAATAGAATGAAGTGAGAAGAAGTCTAAAGACAGCAAGTAAAGAACGCTCTACAATAAATTTTATAGTTTTTTACTCTGGCTACAACATAATTGGCGCAGTCGTGGAACCAATATTCAAAAGAATATTGGAGTGAACATTGAAAAAAAAAAAAAACTAAAGTTACGTGAAAAAAAAAGGAAAAAACTGAAGTTATAAAACAGCCAATAATCAAAAGAATATTGGAAGTGAACGTTAAAGAAAAAACCAAAGTTATTATAAACATTTTATGTAATTAAAGAAAATTCAAATTAATGCAATTAGCAAGTGACAACAATTTTTCAACCGGTTGGCGTAGAATAAATTAAATAATAAAAATTAAATCTTAAAACAAAAGTTAAATGAAATTCAATATACTAAATTAAAATAAAATTTATAAATAAAAAATAATTGAAGTGACTCCAAAATTTTTGATGAATAAAAATAAATAAAACAACATAACATTATTTTAAAACAATAAAAAGTGAAGAAAAATTAAGTTCCTGTTGCATTAAATGAAAGTTAATAAGAAAAAAGATTAAAAAAAAAAAAAAAATAAATATCAAACACGAAGTTTTACTATATTACATTTGTAAAACGAAAAAGAAGAAATAAACAAAGTATGAGCAGATTCGATACAAATAGAAATATCGAAATGAATAACGAGGAAGTACAACAATTAAGCGAAACCATAAGACGACAGGAAGCAGCAATAATCCAATTGCAACAGCAGCTTCAACAACAACAAGAGATGCAGCAGCAACAGCTTCAGCAGTCCCAACAACAACAACCTCAACAGGCCCAACGTAACCAGGACATATTTATGGCACCAAAAGACGTGCTAACACAATTCCGTCAGTTGAAAGCGTTGGACAAAGACCATAATGCAGTAGCCTTCATAGCATCGGTGGAAGCAGTTATCGCACTATGTCCGGTGGACAATCTGCAATTAATTAACTTAGCGATGTCCATCATAGTGAACGAAAAGATAACTGGAGACGCAGGAGATTACGTCAGGGAACTGGGGACCACCGCAACGTGGGACCAAATAAAGAAAAAAAATAATGGACCACTATCGACCAAGGACAACGTACGGGGACATCTCCAACAGATGCAGAAACGTCAAAGTGAGTAGTCTAAGAGATCTATTTAAGTATTTCGAAAAATCTAAGTCAGACTTAAATAAAATTTATATTTATGACGAAACAAAACCGGAAATACATAGACCAGATAGGGTAGATAGGGACCTAGTAAACATACTAATCGAAAAAATCGACATACCATTGAGGACCCACATTAATCAAAATAACACGCTTAACGAGGTGATAACAAAATTCAAACAAATAAAAGCGTTAGACGACCCAAGAATGATTCATTTTAGCTATAGACAAAAAAAAGAACAATCACAACAACCACAGCAACCACAACAAAACTACAGACAGCAACAACATAATAGAACACAACAAACACAACAAGCGCAACAAACACAACAACAATATAACAATAAACCACAACAACAATATAACAAATCGCAGCAAAGCGCTAACTACATTAAACCCCAACAAATACAACAGTACTACACTCAAAAGGAACAAAAGAAAAGTGGTAACTCGGCACAAACGAGGGTATCACATATGAGTGTAGATACGCAAAATACAAACAAAGTAGACTATCCCTCATATATGGAGATAGATACACTTGAAGAAACCGAAGGCGAGAGAAATGAAGAGGTAAATTTTTTAGCGTGGCCTCAAGGTTAAGACTCCCCATAATCTCTATAACATTAGGCAAAAAGAAAGTTAGGTGCCTAATAGATACAGGTTCTACAACTAGTTTATTGAAAACCAATACGCTAGTAGAACAAGTCCCGAAAATAAAGTTACAAAAACCAAGATACTTTAAGACAATTAATGGATTAAGCGAAGTTAATACTGTAGTAGTGACCCCCTTCACCAAGGAATTCGGAGGTCAAGGAATACTTCAGTGGAAATTGATTGATTTTAAGAACGACAATTTCTCTGGACTAATAAGGCAGAACTTTTTAACGGCACTTAAAGCAAAAATAAATTCCGAACAACAATATCTTGATATACTAGGAACAAGGTTATACTTCGAAGAGTATAACTATCCAAAGGGATTTGAATTCATAACCACTATACAGCCAATACGTAACAATGAATTGACTGAGAGTTTTCGTTTAGACCATCTTAATTCTGAGGAAAAGATGTAACTCTAAACTTGCTTCTAAAATACGAAAATCTCTTCTTTAAAGAGGGAGACATTCTCTTGGCAACGAATGAGGTTGCCCATGAAATTATAACGACCATAGACAGGCCGTTATACTCAAAAATATATAGATATCCACAAGTACATGAGGAGGAAATAAACCATCAAATTAAAGAAATGCTCCAACAGGGCATAATTAAAGAAAGTAACTCTCCCTATAATAGCCCATTGTGGATTGTGGAAAAGAAACTGGACAATTCAGGAATAAAAAAATACAGACTTGTCATTGATTATCGTAAACTAAATGAATTTACGGTAGATGACAAGTATCCGATTCCTAATTTGAACGCCTTGCTAGTCAAACTCGGGAGATTACAGTACTTTACTACTCTCGACTTAGCAAAAGGGTTTCATCAAATACCAGTTAGGGAAGAAGATAGAAAAAAACAGCTTTTTCGACACCATCAGGGCATTACGAATTCACTTGGATGCCATTTGGCTTAAAAAACGCCCCATCTACGTTCCAGAGGTTAATGAACAGAGTCCTTAGACCACATTAACAAAACATGTGTAGTATATATGGATGATATCCTTATATTCAGCACATCCCTGCAAGAACATATGGACACATTATATAAAATATTTCGACTTCTTAAGAAGGCTAAACTAAAGATCCAAATAGACAAATGCGACTTTCTGAAGAAAGAAACGCACTTTTTAGGACATGTCTTAACTACGAAGGGGATTAAGCCAAACCCCGACAAAGTCTCTATTATCCAGAATCTTAAAGTTCCGACCAATGATAAGCAAATCAAATCTTTTCTAGGAGTAACTGGATTCTATAGGAAATTCATAAAAGATTATGCGAAAGTAGCATTCCCTATGTCAAAATGCTTGAAAAAAAACCCAAAAGATAAACACTAACGATCCTGCGTATTTGACAGCATTCGAAACACTCAAAGATATGGTTACGAACTCTCCCATATTAAGATACCCTAACTTCTGCAAGAAGTTTAAAGTTACTATAGATGCAAGTAACTTTGCAATAGGGCAGTACTCTCTCAAGAGGGACACCCAATCGCATATGCATTTCGCACATTGAATACACATGAGTGTAATTACTCCACCATCGAAAAGGAGTTGTTAGCCATAGTATGGGCAGTAAAATACTATAGGCCATATCTATTCGGAAGGGAATTCGATCTCGAGAGTGATCATCAACCACTTAAGTGGCTCATGACAAAATACTCCGGGAAAGACATAAGCCCACGACTACAAAGGTGGCTTATTAGTCTAGGAGAATATAACTTCTCATTGGACTATATAAAAGGGAAAGACAACAACATTGCAGACTTTCTAAGCCGCATAAAGGGAAACGAGATTAATCACTGGGAAGATGAAGAAGTTAGGAAAGAAATCCTAGAACTTCATCAAAGAAAATATGGCAATACACAAAATAATGAAAATGCTTCAATAGAGGTACAAACTGTCCATTCTCAAGAAGAAGATTTAGGTTACAACATACCAATTCTTGATACGGTTGTCAATAGATTTAGAACACAGATAATCTTAACAGAGGAAAAACGCATACCGTAGTAACAATATTCACAAACAAAAGAATCTTTATTACTAAAAGCGAAATTAGTGATAATCTGGCCCTTAATATTCTCCGAAGAGAACTAAAATCAGGAAAAGTAGGAATATATCCTTATCTTAACGATCATGAGTACTACCAATTCTATAAAATTATAGAAAAGGAATACGCTACAACATCTTATGTCAAATTTGTAAAGTGTACAAAGATGGCTATTGATATAGAATCTGAGGATGAACTAAAAACTCAAATTGCCCATTTTCACAAGAATGAAAGCGGCCATTGTGGAATAATAGCCACATATGAAAAACTAAAGTCAGTAGTATATAACCCTGACCTAAAGCTATATATTCACAAAATCATAAATAATTGTGATATATGTAGTGGGGGGAAATATGATAGAAACCCAATCAGAAATAAATTCTACCTAACGGAAACCCCTAAAACGATAAATGAAATAATCCATGTAGACACTTATGTGAATAGTAAACACTCATTCATTATTTTCATAGACAAGTTTTCTAAACATGCTACTTGTTTACCTCTATTAGACAGAAATAATAGAACAATTACAGGTAAAATACAAGAATTTTTATCATTAAAAGGAAAACCGAAAAAATTTATTTTCGATAACGAATTCAATACATCGACAATAAGGGAATTTCTAGATCAGCAAGGTATCCAATACCATGCAACGAAACCCAACAGCCATACGGGGAATAGTGACGTAGAACGACTAAATAACACGATAACAGAAAAAATTAGAACATTAAATTTGGAAGAAAAATTGCCAATAATAACTCAAATGAATAAAGCACTATGTTCTATAATGACACTTTCCATAGTACAATAAAGAGTACCCCACTGGAAGTACAAAACTTCAAGATAGACCACAAAACTATTTACAATAGGCTAACTCAGAGAAAGGAGCAGTATATACAAAAAGCCAATGAAAAAAGGGAACCTTATGGCGAACATAGAGAAACTGGTTTTATAAAAAATTATAAAAATGTCAGGCATAAGGAACAACCCAAATTCAGAAAATCTAAATTAAGAAACATACACACCAGTAATATAAAAAGACCTCTTAAATTTGCAGATAACGATAATAATGATAATGTTGGTAGTGACGATAACTCTCCAAGCACTAGCAACGGTATCAGTTAAACCAATACTAACATGAACGATGACGATAGGGAACAAATCGAACAGTACTTACCAAACAACAGAATAAATAACTTACAGACAATAAATACAATTAATAGACAGATAGAAATTAATACGAAATTTAACGACTCAATCACAATCTTAAAAAACACAATACTGGAAGACAGAGACAAAATCTCCAAATTTTTTAACGACATACAAACATACAATAACGAAATAAGAATTAAACTGGCGTATCACGACCAGCTTTTTAAGTTACAGAAAGTTTACAAAATAAGGTAGATGATATTCTAGATAATGTAGCTTCAGCAAAATATAATACTTTGCATCCTTCCATATTAACAGCAGAAGAAATTAATAAATTTAAAAATAGATTTTTCAAAAATAAAATTAAGTAGAATGGGAGTGATGATATACAATGATTCAATAATACTAGCTATTAAGCTACCAGTAAAATACATTCAGGTACAACAATATGTAATAGTACCAATTGCTAACAATCAAAATTTTAAAATAGAATCAGACTTAGAACAAATAATCAATGTTAACAATAAAACTTATACATTTGGAAAAAACGAAATGCTAAACGAACTAAAAGAATTGAAACATTGTAAATACCTAAATAATTGTAAATTAATATGACGATTCAACCGAAATTGAGCAAATAAACGAAAATATCTTAGTAATACAAAATGTTATTGTATTTAAAAATAATGAAATAAATCATAATTGTGGAAAAACTAATGAACAGGAAAACAATGAGAAAAATGTAATAATAATTTTCCAAAATTGTACAATACAGGTAAAACAAAAAAAAAATTTTTACCAATAAGTTAAGCATATATACAGACACAATAATTATTGAAGAAGAGAATAGAATAAACGATTAACCAAATAAAAAAAAAAAAAATATAGAGGAAATCAGAGAGTTAAAAATTCACAAAAATATATCATTTGCTACTATACCAATTGTAATAATAAGTATTGCTATAATAATAGTATATATTAACACGAAACAGAAAAACATTGTAATAAAAATGAAACAAAGTGGAATCCAGGAGAATTCCATTACAAGAGGGGGAGGTGTTATGACCAAGTTCAATAACCTCACTTCGAACAACTATGCTGATGCGGACGATATCAGCATAATTGTTCAGAAGTATAGGAAACATGACGCCACTGAATTAAAATTCTTTCTTAGCATAGACAACGAAAGCGAAGTCTACGCTGACGTTGTTTATGCTTAGTAAACAATAAAAATGTATAAAAGAAAAGTCATTTGCATATGCCAGAGTAATAGAGTGAAGTGAGAAGAAGTCTAAACACAGCAAATAAAGAACGCTCTACAATAAATTTTATAGTTTTTTACTCTGGATACAACATAATTCGCGCTGTTGCCACATTCCCTTACATGTATACATTTATTTATAAATAGCTTATTGACGCAATTTATAGTTTTCAAATTTTTTGTTTGTTTGTATTTTTATACAGAATTTTTGAATGCCACCACCCTCAAACAATCAATTGATTGATTGATCAACAAAATAAGTTTTGTTCGCTTTCTATTTCATTCATTCGTTGTTTCCTTTGTTCGCAAAGGTTTTTTGAGAGGCTCTTCCTTTAGATTCTCTTTTAGTTTACTTCTACAATATCTTTTATGTTTTAATTTCGATGTATGTTGCTATTAATGTGGGTTGCATAAGTAATCTATGTATTGTATTACTATTGTTATAGTTGTTACTTACATCTTGCGGTTTTTTTTTTTTTTTTTTTTTTATATATTGAAAATTTGTATAATTTTATGTACGTATGTTCTATATTATTTTTATTAAGAAAAAGTCCTTCACTATTTAAATGTTTTTTTTTTTTATTTTCGATTAATGGTACTTTTTTTGTTTCGTCGGTTTGTTCCACTTCTGTTCATTTTCCTTATTGCGATAATTTTGTTTATGCGTTTTAACTAATGTAATTTTTTCCATTTAAAATGGCATTTAAGGTTAGTTTTTATGTTGGAAAATTATTTTGGATCAAATTTTTTATAGTGAAATAAATTTTTTTAATTATATTTAAAATAATGTAGTTTTTTTAGCCAAATTCACTGCAGTTATAAAATTCGATGTTAATATCTTTGGAAGTTAATAATCCAAAAAAACCAACTCTTCAGAGTAAATTCCTTTCTACTTCACTCAAACACTGTTTTAAGAATAACTTCTATCAAATTCTTATCTTCCATTATACTTCCTACTTGATACATTTCATAATAAATAAAATAAAAATAGTTGTTTTTATTTACTTTATTGTAGTTGCTAACGGATTAAAAAGAAAAGTTGTTTCCTATTACTTTTTGATCTTAAAATTCTTACGCTACATATACATATTTCATAACGGACAAATAAAAGCGATCTAATGTAAGGTAAATGATCTCTGTGAAAGAATCAAGGAAAATAAAAGGTGCTATTAACAATTAATTTGATACCAGGTTTGAATTGAGGGTATATAACTCGCGCACGTTGTACAAAAGGTAAAATTGTGGAAAATACTAGATATAGAAAAAACTTGCAGTGTGTGCAAATAGTTCTTGCAACTCCGTTTTTCATTCCTGCGGCGTAGTTTATTAAAATTTTAAAGACATTTATTATTTGAAATTAACTTAAATCCACATCAGCAGTGTTTACCAGCAACAAAAAGAAAGAAGAAAACGGGCAGCAATTGTCAAACATTGGCAGCACTTTCAATAGACCCCATGGCTAGGCTGAGTGCAGAAATTATGTACACACAGCCCATAAAGTCTGCGTTCACCTAATTTTTTTTAGAAAAGAAAGTTAATATGTAATTCATATAATTTTTTGTTGCATATATGTATTTGTTCTTTACATTCTTAAGTATGAAAATTAAAAACAAAAATCTAGATTGTACCGTTCATTTTTGAAATAACGGGATCTAAATGTAGGAACTAGTAAATATAAGCACCAAAAAGTCTGGGTTCAGTTTTAAAAAAAGTTATGTACTTGCAAAGAGACTTCCTCTAAGTAAGCAGCAGTAATTCTTGTTTTTCAAGAACAACCACTAAATCAATCAATCGATCAATCGGCGATTGGTTCTGCTTAACGCTCCAATTTTGTTGGGGTGTTGTCTTATCGTCTTATAAGTATAATTCTTGTATTTTTAATTTGTTTCAAGATATTTGTATACTTACCAATTTAAGCCAAATATTTGTTATAAGCAATTGGTTTTTTTCATCCTGCAAAGATAAAGGAAATAGAAAACAAAAGATGTGTAGTAAACATTTCATTAAAGAAAGTTTATATAACGAACATTTATTGTAGCCTATCAAACCTACTGGACAATTAGTTACTTTCTGTATTACGGATGTCAAAGATAATATATAAATTATTTACCATAAAACTACACTAATACACTACGGAATATTGTAATATGAAAAGTATAAATAGTTTTATATAGTTTTCACTGTGCTAAAAAATTTGGTTATTTTAGGTACTCGTATATTGCTGTTTTGATTACTGAAAAAAAAAAACTATTGTATTTCATGTTGTGTATTTCATGAGTGGAAACTACTTGATTTGAACAATTTGCTCGTTTTCACTTCAGAAAATTTTAACAAAAATTTTACAAATTGAAAATAACTACTACCAAAATCAACTATTATACTCTTCACGGAAGTGAATATTATTATAAGTTTGTCATGAGGTTTGTAACAGGCAGAAGGAGACAAAAAGAAAACCACATAAAGTATATATATTCTTGATCAGTTCGATTAGACGAATTGATTAAGCCATGTCCGTCTGACCGTCTGTATGTATGCAAACTAGTCCCTCAGTTTCAAAGCTAGAGACCTGAAATTTTGCACGAACCTTTCCTTTTACCATACGCAGGACATTTGTCGGAACCACCTGAATCGGCCGACTAGGAGGGGTACCTGCCATACAAACAACCCATTTGATATCATGTTCTTATTAGAAAAACTGTTTTTGATTTTTGTCTTACCGAACTGAAACTTGGACACTATCTGTTTTGAAGACAGGCGCAGGACATTTGTCGGAACCAGCCCAATCGGACTACTAGGGGTGGTACCTCCCATACAAACCACCCATCTGAATTCATGTTCTTATTAGAAAAACTGTTTTGTTTTTGTCCTATCTAACTGAAACTTGGACCCTATCAGTTTCCAAGACAGGCCTAGGACATTTTTCGGCATAGTCGAAGATAACGTTTTTTCTTGTTTTGTTATTGCACGCAACAAAAAGAAAGAGAAAGACAGACAAAACACATTTGAAAGTATGCAGCACTAGCCAAAAACGTCGCAGCCCTGACCAACAAGTGGGCGGCACAGATGCTTGCCAAGTGAATTTAGCTGAATAACCAACTCAAAAGTCCTTACCTTTTTACATTAACAAACTTCATTTCGTTTTTTCCCTATTGTAGTTCGCTTGCATATTCAAGTAGCTTATGCTTTACTGTGAAAAGGTAAACAAGCCTTCTTTCTTTCCCTCGCCGTTGTATCTAGTTGACGGACAAGCCAGTGGTGATTCTGATATTGCAGGCCTCTTTGCATAACTCTTTTAATCCACTTATTCCTCTGAATCATATACAGGCAACTGTTATCAATATCCCATTTCCAAATGTAACCACTTTGATGCTCCTATATTTCAAATCATTGAAATTCACTTACTTACCTGGTCCAGACAAAATCATTTTAGAGTGCAACTTTTTTCATATATTTGAATGGAATCTTTTATTGTTTCCCCACATAAAAATGGTAACAAAACAGACAACATACCCAATTACAGATGTATTGCAAAATTTTCGATAATTCCAAAGTTGTTTAAAAATATTATTGCCCTTTATCAGCAATCTAAATCTATTATTTCTCCGTGTCGTTTTATGCAAGAGCGTTCACCTACTACTGATTTGCTTGAGTTTACATCTTTAGTAATTCTTGGTTTTTGTGAAACATATTAAACTGATGCCATTTACACAGACTTCAACATAGTGTTTGGTGCTGTAAACTATGATGTGCTTCTACATATGCTGGACATTTAAGGTTTCGCGCAACAATTTCATTGTTGGATTTCTTCTTATTTAAAAAATAGAGTTCAATGAGTGCCACTTAAATGCACTCTATCCAATCCAGTCGATTTCACTTCTGTTGTTCCTCAAGGAATCCATCATGTCCATCGTTTAATGATATCATTTCGCCTATCAGTCAGTAAGAGGATCAAACCTCACTCCATTCGTGGTGTTTACGTAATGTCTTAAAGCTATTAGCCCTGCTAAACGCATGTTCATAACGTTTCATCGTATGCCTATAACCCATTGGCGTTTCTACTTTCAGTGATCTTGAAATCATTTTTGACCCTAAACTGAATATCAGCCACCATTTTTTTCGGCTATTAATAAGAGTAAAAGAATTTTTGTCTTATTAGATGATCTAAAAATTTAATGATCCCTTCACTACCGAGATTCAACTATAGTCCGCATAGTTTCCGAATACTGTTCGTGCGTCTGGAGACCTCAATATAAAGAGCATCTAGACCACATTGAGTCACTACAGAAGCAATTCATTCTTTTTGCAGTTCGTGGCTTAAATTGGGACCCCAGCGTACGTTTGCCTTAGCAGGCATCTTCTTATAGATTTCCTGTCGTTGCAAAATAATCGAATAACTTATGGTATAAGCTTTATTCACAAAGTTGTTACCAGTTTTGTTGATTCGCCATTGCTTTTGAATCAACTTATATTCTGTGTCTTTAGTCGTACATCTAGATATTTCGTTCTCATACATATAGATTCCTGCACAACTACAATTGCCATGCATGATCCTCTCCGCGTTTTATGCAGTGTTTAAAATAATTTCTATTACGTCTTCTCGCCTGATATCTCTGATATACCCTCTGAGCGTAATATCATTGTCTTTCGTTATCTTCGGGAAGTGGAACAAACTGCGACTAGATGAACTAGACGTCGCTTATTGGTTCACTCATCCCGTGTGTCCACCTGGATTATATGTACCAGACGTGGGTTTGTGTAGAACCATAGCTAGCTACTTTGCAACTAAATCTTACCCACTGAATCAGAGACGGATGACATAAAACAAAACAGATTTTTGTATTGAAGAAAATACAATAATATGTGAGTGCTTCGGCTCATACACCATGGTATACAAAAACGGCGACGAAAACTGCCACTTTGTGAGTCTTTGTCTCTCTCAAACAGTCTAAGCAGAACATTTACAAAAGATTTTGTACTTCCAAAATAAACGAAATAAATCAAAGGTATCGATATTCATTTCATTTGCATTTTCTTTTCGAATGAACCAAGTATGCATCACTTTCAAATACATATCATTTATTTCGTTTGCAAGATAATCACTAAATCTCATTACTTATGTTTTAGTATTCGTTATTATTCTAGCAAGGACTTACGCAAAGTAAACGAGACTTTTTAAAAATCTCTATTTATAGTGACGCTATCTTTTGACGGGATTACGAGTTAAAAAGATACATCCCTTACTGCTGTTTTCTTAAAATTTATTGAGCACCGGAGAATTAGAAGCCGAGTTATTGCTTTATAAGTGAAAAATGAACTTTGAAACACTTTTACTGAGACGTTTGAATTAATGAAATAAGTGTATGGTCACAATTGTTTATCCTGTGCCAGAGTCCATGTGTGGGTTTACCCGGCGTCATGGAGGAATGACCCGCCATTTTTGAAAATGCTTGTACTTTTGTAACTAAGTGTGGCTGCTTTGTCACTCTCTAAATGTTTTGGATTAGAAATAAGTCGGACGGCAATTGCTCTGCGAGTAACACGTGCCGAAAGTTGAAAAGGTATTGTAAATATGAATAATGTAGCTTTTTCGCGTCATTGTGCCCATTCATTCGTCTTCGAGAAGTCTTGCTGATCGGACATTTACCTCGCAACTAAGAAATTTTATTTTTTATTAAAGCCAAACAGCCCCAATAATAACAGCGAGAAATGCATACTTCTCGTTTGTCGCCAATGGTACCAGGAACAAAATCAAAGGTTCGTTATTCCTCATTGACCGCACAGCCACCCGCAGATAGAGCACGATCTTGCTTCCCTGTTCTGTCTTCTAGTACAGTAAGCACTAGTTACTCACTCCCATGGAGTGCCCAGTGCCCTTCCCCTCAACCACCTGTCCATTCAAACCCAGAAGCAACTGTGTTTAACGCTATAACAAACACAACACAAAGCACAGCTTTTACTTCAACAGCTACTGTTGTTTCAGGAACAACAACAGTGTTCTCAACTACTGCTTCGATTGCATCATCGCATGCAGTTACTGTAACAACAATAAACACTCAAACAGTTAATAGCGATATTAACAATCCAACGCCAGAACAAGCAAGAAATAGAAAAATTCTGTTACGTAAGCTATAACAATTAAAAAACAACTGTATCACCAGCAGGTAGTCAAAAACAGTGCATGCAAAGCGGGACCCTAGAAAATAAAGCGGCAGTGCAGACAGGCATTGAACGCTATATACAAATCCACAATAAACGTAAACTAAGCCCGCAAAAACATAATAATGCAAAAAAAACAAACGCTTTTGATAAGTGATAGGTTCCAACTACTTGCTGAAAAGGATGAACCTACTAAAAACGATGACAATAACTCAGCAAAACCTAAAACCGCGAAACCTCCTCCAATATATGTTTGTGAAGAAAGCTCGAAAAAGCTTGTGGATGCTATCCAAAAAATAGGCGACAATAATAGCTTTCATATTGTCCATTTTACCAATGGTAATACAATATTAAAGAAACTAAGGTCCAAATTTATACGGAAGCAAACTACAGTTCTGTAACCAATTACCTTAGGGAGACTAAGAGAAATTATTATACCTATCAGCTTAAGAGTAGTAAAGGGCTGGTAGTTGTAATTAAGGGCATTGAACCCTTTGTTGAATGCAGCGATATTAAGAGTGCACTGGAAGAAAAAGGGTTTGAGGTCAAAGTAGCGATCAATATTTTTAAGAAAAAACAAATTCCACAGCCATTGTACAAAATTGAGTTGGCCCCAAAGTTGTAGCATTTAAAGAAAAATGAAGTGCATCCCATATACAACCTTAAGTAATTACTTCTCCGTAGGGTAACTGTGGAGGAGCCTCACAAACGAGTAAATCCTGTGAAATGCACAATTTGCCAGCAATTTGGCCACACGAAATCTTATTGCACCCTTCGTTCAGTGTGCGTAGTTTGTGGAGACTTGCATGAAACCGCAACCTCTAAACTAAGTCGCTATAATCCTGATCTTAAAAATGCAGATTTGTCGTATGCAGGCGCACTGCGCTAAGCCACTCAACAACATACCGTGAAAAAGATTGTGAAGCCTAAGGCTCCAATCTCACAAACTACCCCAACTCTACATACGTGTAATGAGCCATGGTTGCAACCACAAAGTTCTAGTGAATCTATGTTGGTGAATATATTACAGACCCTGATTCAATCAATCTTAATGATGCAAAACTCTTTTCAAGAGATGATGAAACTCCAAATGAAAATATTGGATAAATTAGATTCCCCATAATGGTTCATATAAAAATAGCTCACTGGAACGCAAATGGCATTTCACAGCACAAACTAGTGTTGATGAAGTATCTAAAGGACAACAATGTAGATGTGATGTTAGTCTGTGAGACTCATTTGAGTAGCAAAAACCACTTCTTTATACCAGACAACATAGCTTATACAACAAATCATCTGGATGGAAACGCTGATGGTGGTACATGCATTGTTATAAGAAAGCGTATTAAACACCAGATCTTTGAGCCATACTCATCTAATTATCTACAAGCAACTTCGGTTCGGATGTAAATGCGTCATGGTAATTTGACGTTATTTACTGTATATTGGATGTCCTCAACGATTTTCTATATCTTCAGATGTGCTTAAAAATTTCTTTCATAGAACGTTCTTTGGCGGCCGATCACTACAATGCTAAACACACTTATTGGGGTTCTCGTTTAATAAATCCAAAAGGTCGGCAACTTTACAACAATCTTGTAAATTGTAAAAACAAGCTAGACTTCGTTTCTCTGGGTAGACCTAAATACTGGCCGGCAGATCTAAGAAAAACATCCCGATATCATCGACTTTGGTATCACAAAAATATACATAGAAACCTCATATCAGCATTATGAACTTTCTTCCGATCACTCACCCGTTGATAAAGTTTTACTCGATTTTCCAATGGTTGAGCTTCACCCGTATAATCTTATATCTAATAAAACTAATTGGTTGCAATACGACAAAGTTCGCACATAGAAATTTAACCTGCGATTAACTCAGACAGTGATATCGACAAATCTGTTAATGAGTTAAGTGTCGCATTAGTAGCTGCAGCTGAGGTATCAACACCTGCAATTGGTCCTCACAAGTTTGGCAGTAAATCTTTCTCATTAGCTTCATAAGCTTCATAAGTGCGAAACGTGCATAACTGAGCACATAGCAGTTCTCTTAAGTTTTCAAAATTTGCTTTTATTAAATTAGTCCCTTAAGTTATTTTCTAAGCTATTTTGTTTAAGAATTAAACAAAGAATAAAATAAAACTACTTTTGTAGAATTTGATTGGATATTAATATTTTTACAGCGCCTTAAAGTTAAATTTGTAAACATTTGCTCAGTTTTGCACGTTGCTGTATATATAAATTAATGAAAAATTAATTTAATTTGTTTTTTAAAAAGGCTGCGTGTTGGTTCCCAACACGTCTTACTTTTATTAGAACAAAACCGAACTAACTTTTACAATATGAAGAAGGGTTAACGTTAACTTAACAAAATAGTCTAAACTGCTGACGTAGTCCACGTGCCGAGTGGTGACTGTGGGAACGTTGAATATTGTTTACTCCCGTCGAGTAAGATAATATGACACTTGGAATGTGGCTGCTGACGGTGCGTCTGGATGGGATACGTGTGTAGCAACAAAACCCAA
>JBAMAW010002505.1:0-55710 GCA_037043295.1 Amiota minor | reverse complement strand
TTTCTTTCATATTCACATCCTTATATACGTTTCACTCAAGAATTTTTTGTTAAATTGTAATTTTGCGTAAAAACACTAACTAATCGTCTATTAGTTCACTAACTGGACACAAGAATAGAATAGTTTTTGTTTTTCTTTTCTTTTAAATTAGTATTAAATCACTTCTTTAACATAAAATACCCACAAAATTGTTTGTTATATTTTCTCAATGCATTCAATTTATGTTTTTAACTTTTGACGGAAGACTGGCTCGTTGGCCCAGAGGTTTGTGCGCTCGGATACTTTTTATTCCGTTTCCGTGGTATGTGACTTAAACCTGAAGGATTGGATTTGCAATTTCTTTTCTAATATTTCATTTTTAATTCATATGTTATTTAAGAAAATCATATGCAATCTATAATGAAATACAAAATTATAAGAATTTCTTTCATATTCACATCCTTATATACGTTTCACTCAAGAATTTTTTGTTAAATTGTAATTTTGCGTAAAAACACTAACTAATCGTCTATTAGTTCACTAACTGGACACAAGAATAGAATAGTTTTTGTTTTTCTTTTGTTTTAAATTAGTATTAAATCACTTCTTTAACATAAAATACACACAAAATTGTTTGTTATATTTTCTCAATGCATTCAATTTATGTTTTTAACTTTTGACGGAAGACTGGCTCGTTGGCCCAGAGGTTTGTGCGCTAGGATACTTTTATCCTGTTTCCGTGGGATGTGACTTAAACCTGAAGGATTGGATTTGCAACTTCTTTTCAAATATTTCATTTTTAATTCATATGTTATTTAAGAAAATCATATGCAATCTATAATGAAATACAAAATTATAAGAATTTCTTTCATATTCACATCCTTATATACGTTTCACTCAAGAATTTTTTGTTAAATTGTAATTTTGCGTAAAAACACTAACTAATCGTCTATTAGTTCACTAACTGGACACAAGAATAGAATAGTTTTTGTTTTTCTTTTGTTTTAAATTAGTATTAAATCACTTCTTTAACATAAAATACACACAAAATTGTTTGTTATATTTTCTCAATGCATTCAATTTATGTTTTTAACTTTTGACGGAAGACTGGTTCGTTGGCCCAGAGGTTTGTGCGCTGGCTGATAATTTTAACAAAAAAAAAAAAAGTTTACATCTCATAACATGGCGACAACGACCATAAAAATCTATGACAGTTTCGAGTTCATAATTCAAAACAAAAAACCTAAAAAAACACAAAAAAAAGACATTAATTTTGAAAAAACAAAATCAAGGTTTGGGGAAATACACTTCAGATAGCTTTTTGGTGCCACATTGAATGGTGAGAAGTTAAAAAATTTAAAAGTTTCCATATAACTTGACTAGTCGATTAGTGTCCGTGCACCATTTCCTAGGTTGCACACACCTTTCATTAAATAAATTAAAAGTAAAAAATACTATTTTCAAAAGCAATTTTTTTTCATAAAATTGCTCATCATTGGGACTCCATTCAACAGTTCCACATTCATACCATATTTCCTGCATTATATACCTACATACACCGTTCTCGTCAAAATAAACATAGTACACATCTAAATATAGAAGATCAAAGACTATTTTAATTAGCCAAGCGGGAACGGTATCATTGATATCCTTAAAGTTTATTCCAGCATAATAGTATAAGTATTGGAATCAAATTGATTGGCAATCTTTTACATGCCCTCAACAGTTTCTTCATAGCCATAAGCAATTATTTCGCTAGATTGGTAAGGATTTATCAATGGAATGGCAAGCACAGCTATGCAACTGGCATTTCTTCAGTATCTTTTATATCAAAACGAACGTATACCAAACAATCCGGCGAACGAAGGTCATCTTTTAACTTAATGTGGTGCGAAAAGTGGCGCCTTCGTTTTATAGCCAATATCACGTCATGGTAAGCCAAGTGATTTATTCCAGATGTCGAAATCATTTTGATTAAACATATCACAAAGGTTGAGTACTTTTACATGCTCGGGTAATTTTAATCTATAAAATAGGCTTGTTCAAAACAAATTCAATTCATTTTTTGTTTTTTGTTTTGTTAATCAATGAAGTTGTCCCAGGTGATCGGCGCTTTCCTTTTTTAATCTTAGACTTTGTTTGATCAACTCGTGTATTGGTTTGCTGGGCTCAGTCCAATACTTATTCAATACGTCGTATAGTGGATTTCAATGTTCAATATAATAGAGAAGTGCCGGGCTTTGTTCAACTCAGTAAAATCAAGACCGTGACCTTGTTGAATATGTCTCTATGGAAAATTTGATTTACCAAACCCGACTACTTCGGTAGATTTTCCAAAATTGTACATTGCATTGTCACCAGAACTAAAGGTGTGTGGAATATTTGACTAAGCCAAATACTTATTAGATACATTTTTTAGTGTATTTCAATGTTCAAAAATCATATGCAATCTATAATGAAATACAAAATTATAAGAATTTCTTTCATATTCACATCCTTATATACGTTTCACCCAAGAATTTTTTGTTAAATTGTAATTTTGCGTAAAAAACACCAACTAATCGTCTATTAGTTCACTAACTGGACACAAGAATAGAATAGTTTTTGTTTTTCTTTTCTTTTAAATTAGTATTAAATCACTTCTTTAACATAAAATACACACAAAATTGTTTGTTATATTTTCTCAATGCATTCAATTTATGTTTTTAAGTTTTGACGGAAGACTGGCTCGTTGGCCCAGAGGTTTGTGCGCTAGGATACTTTTTATTCCGTTTCCGTGGGATGTGACATAAAACGTGAAGGAATATGGATCTGCAATTTCTTTTCTACTATTTCATTTTTAATTCGTATGTTATTTAAGAAAATCATATGCAATCTATAATGAAATACAAAATTATAAGAATTTCTTTCATATTCACATCCTTATATACGTTTCACTCAAGAATTTTTTGTTAAATTGTAATTTTGCGTAAAAAACACCAACTAATCGTCTATTAGTTCACTAACTGGACACAAGAATAGAATAGTTTTTGTTTTTCTTTTGTTTTAAATTAGTATTAAATCACTTCTTTAACATAAAATACACACAAAATTGTTTGTTATATTTTCTCAATGCATTCAATTTATGTTTTTAAGTTTTGACGGAAGACTGGCTCGTTGGCCCAGAGGTTTGTGCGCTAGGATACTTTTTATTCCGTTTCCGTGGGATGTGACAGAAAACGTGAAGGAATATGTATCTGCAATTTCTTTTCTACTATTTCATTTTTAATTCGTATGTTATTTAAGAAAATCATATGCAATCTATAATGAAATACAAAATTATAAGAATTTCTTTCATATTCACATCCTTATATACGTTTTACTCAAGAATTTTTTGTTAAATTGTAATTTTGCGTAAAAAACACTAACTAATCGTCTATTAGTTCACTAACTGGACACAAGAATAGAATAGTTTTTGTTTTTCTTTTCTTTTAAATTAGTATTAAATCACTTCTTTAACATAAAATACACACAAAATTGTTTGTTATATTTTCTCAATGCATTCAATTTATGTTTTTAACTTTTGACGGAAGACTGGCTCGTTGGCCCAGAGGTTTGTGCGCTAGGATACTTTTTATTCCGTTTCCGTGGGATGTGACATAAAACGTGAAGGAATATGGATCTGCAATTTCTTTTCTACTATTTCATTTTTAATTCGTATGTTATTTAAGAAAATCATATGCAATCTATAATGAAATACAAAATTATAAGAATTTCTTTCATATTCACATCCTTATATACGTTTCACTCAAGAATTTTTTGTTAAATTGTAATTTTGCGTAAAAACACTAACTAATCGTCTATTAGTTCACTAACTGGACACAAGAATAGAATAGTTTTTGTTTTTCTTTTCTTTTAAATTAGTATTAAATCACTTCTTTAACATAAAATACACACAAAATTGTTTGTTATATTTTCTCAATGCATTCAATTTATGTTTTTCACTTTTGACGGAAGACTGGTTCGTTGGCCCAGAGGTTTGTGCGCTAGGATACTTTTATCCTGTTTCCGTGGGATGTGACTTAAACCTGAAGGATTGGATTTGCAACTTCTTTTCAAATATTTCATTTTTAATTCATATGTTATTTAAGAAAATCATATGCAATCTATAATGAAATACAAAATTATAAGAATTTCTTTCATATTCACATCCTTATATACGTTTCACTCAAGAATTTTTTGTTAAATTGTAATTTTGCGTAAAAACACTAACTAATCGTCTATTAGTTCACTAACTGGACACAAGAATAGAATAGTTTTTGTTTTTCTTTTGTTTTAAATTAGTATTAAATCACTTCTTTAACATAAAATACACACAAAATTGTTTGTTATATTTTCTCAATGCATTCAATTTATGTTTTTAACTTTTGACGGAAGACTGGTTCGTTGGCCCAGAGGTTTGTGCGCTGGCTGATAATTTTAACAAAAAAAAAAAAAGTTTACATC
This sequence comes from Amiota minor, assembly GCA_037043295.1. NCBI lineage: Eukaryota > Metazoa > Arthropoda > Insecta > Diptera > Drosophilidae > Amiota > Amiota minor. The sequence continues at coordinate 51,246 of JBAMAW010002505.1, read as the reverse complement.
TCATAACATGGCGACAACGACCATAAAAATCTATGACAGTTTCGAGTTCATAATTCAAAACAAAAAACCTAAAAAAACACAAAAAAAAGACATTAATTTTGAAAAAACAAAATCAAGGTTTGGGGAAATACACTTCAGATAGCTTTTTGGTGCCACATTGAATGGTGAGAAGTTAAAAAATTTAAAAGTTTCCATATAACTTGACTAGTCGATTAGTGTCCGTGCACCATTTCCTAGGTTGCACACACCTTTCATTAAATAAATTAAAAGTAAAAAATACTATTTTCAAAAGCAATTTTTTTTCATAAAATTGCTCATCATTGGGACTCCATTCAACAGTTCCACATTCATACCATATTTCCTGCATTATATACCTACATACACCGTTCTCGTCAAAATAAACATAGTACACATCTAAATATAGAAGATCAAAGACTATTTTAATTAGCCAAGCGGGAACGGTATCATTGATATCCTTAAAGTTTATTCCAGCATAATAGTATAAGTATTGGAATCAAATTGATTGGCAATCTTTTACATGCCCTCAACAGTTTCTTCATAGCCATAAGCAATTATTTCGCTAGATTGGTAAGGATTTATCAATGGAATGGCAAGCACAGCTATGCAACTGGCATTTCTTCAGTATCTTTTATATCAAAACGAACGTATACCAAACAATCCGGCGAACGAAGGTCATCATTTAACTTAATGTGGTGCGAAAAGTGGCGCCTTCGTTTTATAGCCAATATCACGTCATGGTAAGCCAAGTGATTTATTCCAGATGTCGAAATCATTTTGATTAAACATATCACAAAGGTTGAGTACTTTTACATGCTCGGGTAATTTTAATCTATAAAATAGGCTTGTTCAAAACAAATTCAATTCATTTTTTGTTTTTTGTTTTGTTAATCAATGAAGTTGTCCCAGGTGATCGGCGCTTTCCTTTTTTAATCTTAGACTTTGTTTGATCAACTCGTGTATTGGTTTGCTGGGCTCAGTCCAATACTTATTCAATACGTCGTATAGTGGATTTCAATGTTCAATATAATAGAGAAGTGCCGGGCTTTGTTCAACTCAGTAAAATCAAGACCGTGACCTTGTTGAATATGTCTCTATGGAAAATTTGATTTACCAAACCCGACTACTTCGGTAGATTTTCCAAAATTGTACATTGCATTGTCACCAGAACTAAAGGTGTGTGGAATATTTGACTAAGCCAAATACTTATTAGATACATTTTTTAGTGTATTTCAATGTTCAAAAATCATATGCAATCTATAATGAAATACAAAATTATAAGAATTTCTTTCATATTCACATCCTTATATACGTTTCACTCAAGAATTTTTTGTTAAATTGTAATTTTGCGTAAAAACACTAACTAATCGTCTATTAGTTCACTAACTGGACACAAGAATAGAATAGTTTTTGTTTTTCTTTTATTTTAAATTAGTATTAAATCACTTCTTTAACATAAAATACCCACAAAATTGTTTGTTATATTTTCTCAATGCATTCAATTTATGTTTTTAACTTTTGACGGAAGACTGGCTCGTTGGCCAAGAGGTTTGTGCGCTGGCTGACATCCCAATTTGTAGTTATAATCCTAGTTTTGACGGATGGTTAACGAATGAAATGTGAATCCCTCGAAATATTGATTTAGTTGACTACAATGCACGCCGTCTGTTTGTTGTCTTGAAAATAGAGTTGCAATTTTTCACTTATGGGGCATTCAGACTGCGAGTTTCGTTGCAGGTTTTTGTTAGCCGTTGAGAGACAAATGGAAAGTTCAATATTTTTAGCATAATTTGAAATTGGTTGCCAGTCGTTTGTCCAATTTTCTCTAAAGAACAAATGAATCTTTATGCAACAAATTGCATACTTATTTTTTAAAGTTAAATATACTATTTTTAACTATTAATTTCTTCGTTGTTGATGCTGGTTGTTGTCGTTATTCTATTTTTTTCCCCCTCACATTTATTATTAACTGAGTATACACAAGTGTACTAATGCAACTTCGGTACAGAGTGCACTATGATTGAGTGTGCATAACGAACCAGGAAGATTTCCAAAATGCTTCTTCGGAATCTGAACACGCCAAAGTTATGCAACGGAACTAGAATTTCCGTGGAAAACCTGATGCCGAATTTAATCGAAGCAACGATAATTAACGGCAAATATAAAAGAGAACACGTCCTGATTCCGCACATTCCAATGATTCCCACTGATTTGCCCTTCGCATTCAAACGACTACAGTTTTCTATGCGTCTTGCTTTCGCGATGGCAAGCAACAAAGCCCAAGGACAGTCGCTATACGTGCTGAAGTAAATTTTGAGAATCCATGTTTTTCGCATGGTCAACTATTTGTTTTTTGCTCTAGAGTAGTAACTCGAAAAACTCTATACATCTATACACCAAGTCAGAATATATAGTTTATCCACTCACATGAAGCTAGATGTTAGTATTAATTGTAATTCTTTAAAGTTGCCTAGGTTATAATAGAATATTAAAATATATCGTTCATGTTCATGTTTATGTAAATTATTAATTACACATTTTACAACAAAGCGTTTTTTAAATGAAACATCCAATTAACGCATAGGGGGCGTAGCAATACACGCCGGGTAACGCTAGTAATTTATAAAATCTCAGATATTAATGTGTCAGTCCTACGCACATTTCTAATAACTACGAAGATTCAAAATGAATTAATGAATGGTTGACTGGTTAGTTCAGTATACTTACAGTATTCCTATAGTATAATATTTCAAAGGTTTTTCTCCTTCTACATTTCTATGAGCTTCTACAATTGCCAAAATTAAGTACTCATATTCTATATAATAAATAAATTGTTATTGTATTGACAATGTTATATATATTATAACGTTGCGCATTGCATAGCAATTTATACCTTCTCTAGGATTGTCATCTTGTCGTGATGAGTTGGCTCAGTAAATGCTATGAACCTGAGAGCAATACCGGCGGTAGCTAAGCTACCACTAGGGCCTCCCAAGCCGGTAAGGTCGAGGGTGAGCATCGAAGCTAAGAACAATCCACAACCTGCCTTGTGTCAGGAAGTAGCGTCTGTTCACATGTTAGTGGCGGCTACAGCGGGCGTCTGACTTGGAGCAAGCGGCTCGCGATATAAACGTGTATATAACATCTTGTTACAAAGTACTTTCATCATAATACATACATATATGTCACCAAACACCTCCTCCATTCAAATTCAATTCAGTTAATTTACCCATAATTCATTGTATGTACGAGTATGCAATTATGCATAATATTTGTTGTTTGCTTGCTTGATCATGATTAAGACCTCAATGTGTGTGTGTGTTTGACTTTGAATAAGATTTTGAAATAGTTATATAACTTATTTAAACTAATTACATTTTATATAACTAGTAACATTGTATTCAAAACAGAAATGGTGAAAGGGTTGAAGTAACAGGATGATTGAGTGAGTAAATGAGTGTCCACTTGAGACCGAGTACCAGCAAGGACTAAGACTTTCCAAAGAAGTTCGAAGGCTTTAAATGTGCCCAATTTTATGCCATGATGATTTGAATTATGTAACAATATCACACAACAAAAGTATGCTATAATAATTTGATTTTCTTAAATTTCAATATTTCTACGAAATATATTGTATCAACTATACACGACATTATAATATTGTATATGAAATAAAATTAATTTTTAGAACAAATCGTATGTCCACTAAGAAATTCATTCTAATTTTCTAAGAAAATTATGAACAATTGAGTTTCATTCATATTTAGTATTTATGATTTATGATACATACCTATGATCCTTTAGGGTCTTTTGTGTGATGTTTAGGATGATTATGATGCACTAAGCTTATGCTTTTGGTGTTTGCTGTTGTAAACTACTCATAAACATGATTAGTGTCTACATATGTTGTGCAATGTATATGAAGTCAATATTGACGTATGTTATATTTAATTTATGTCTAATCCAGACTCATGCGCTCATGATGAAGTTCTGCACACGTTTTAATGGCAAAGGTAAATGTTTATGACAAACACTTGCTCACTCACTCAATAAGGTTGGTTGGCTGGATGGATGAATGGATGGACTCATATACACTCACACTCACACTCACAAATACACACAATCACTCATTACTCATTCAGTAACTTGGCTCACTCAGACATTCACTTAATCGCTCACTTGAAATTGTCAATCAAGTTAAGCTGACGCATGCAGTAAACATAAACCAGTCTTTATCGTCGTCGTCGTTCCATTTATTTGATCAACCAAATTCACTTGTGCTTCGCCCAAATTTAATTCAATATTAAACTTTCTTCTACTTATAAGCTTGGCAGAATAAAAGTCATGAAAAAGAACTCGAAAATTGGGAACAAAAAAAGCAAAAAGAAAAATTGAAGAAATGAACACAAAATTAATTAGCATTTTTGGCTATAAATATTTTACGACAACAAAAATCGCGTAACATACTTTTTATGCTCGCGCATAAAAATATAAAAAGTTTATGCCATGTGTCAGCTGCGGCAGCTCCCTCCATTCTAGATTTCTAGTGTCCTCCCTTCATTGCTGAGGTCGTTTATTTTAGCAATTTGTCAGCACCAAAAATCAACAAAAGAAATGCCAAGTTATTCCAAAGTTAATGAATTTTAAAGTCGTTATGATTTTGTTAAAGTCTCTTCTTTTATAAGAGTAGCAGAGTTGCCGAAGAACCAAGAGATTCTATTGTATTTACATTAGATATTGGTCTAAGAATGAGAGAGATGACAACAGAGCAGCGAATTTTCCTTTGTTTTTTTATTTTGCTGTGCAACAGTTTGTGTCGATTAAAAAGTTGTACGTCAATTTTTTGTTCCCAAACATTTCTCATCAGTCAGTCAGTTAGTCAGTTTGTCACACGCACAGTAGAGTCATCGCTTCCAATCTTTTTTAAAGACACATTATCGTCATCTTCAGCCGTCTGGAGTGATATTTTTTTTCAATCTGAATTGATTTTGATATTGCATTTGTTTTTGTTGATTTTAACGACTTTGGCCCTTGTTATGTATATGAAATGAGATTACTTTAACTTCATTCTTCATTCTATTTACGATTTCATCCAGCTGTAGTTGTCATTTGCTTTATACAATAGTAGCCTCCTCCTCCATACTCGATACACAAGAAAGTTTATTAATGACAGTTTTTTTTTTGTTTTTGTTTTCGTTTTTATAGCATAAAAAATAAATTGCAAAAAAAAAAAATAATAAAAAAATAATACAAAAAAAATACAAAAAAAAATAAATCATAAGTTTCGCTTTTTCCAAAAGTACATAGAATACTAAAAATAATAATAATAATAATAATGATGAACTCATGGGGCCAATGTTAAAGTTTAAGAGACATTAAATTACAGGAGCATAGTAATGGATAAATGAATGAATTGGTAACGAAATTGGCAGGCCTTAAAAAAATGTAAAATCACCTTTCTGATACATGACAACTCATTAAAAAAAAAAACAAAAAACTATTTAAGGAAGTTTAAAAAATAGAAATACTACAATATATTTTTCTGAAAATTTGTAATCCTCATAAGATACGAGGTCTGTTCAAATCATATCGCGAATTTTGAATTAACGCGGGCTACGTGTATTCGGCTTTTGTTTTTTTGTGGAGTTATGTTTGTATTCATGGCTTTTACCACTGTTATCAAGGTCGACCATTTGAATATTTTAGTTTGACAACTGATTATTTTGAGTAGGCAAAAATTGAAGCCGAGCCAAAATACGTGCAAGCAAAATTAAACATTCAAAATGGGCGATTTTGATAACAGTGGTGAGGGTCAAGAATACAAACATAACGACACACAAAAGAAAAAAAAAACGAAAATCGAATATTACGTAGCCTGCATAAATTTGAATTATAAATCCTGATACTTTTTGAACAGACCTCGTATATATAGTATTGCGGAACAATACTCCTCCGGTTCTGGCATTTTATCAATTTGAACTTAACTATGTTATGCTCTTGAACCTCTCAAGTCTTGTAATCGGGTCACAAATTGAAGATAGTGTACAAGAAACTAGCGCCAGCATAAGATGCGGACCCTTCAAGCAAATTATGTTATATGTTTTCTTATTGATTTGCAATTTTTCAACAGCTCACATAGTGGTAATATTTTTCTTAATATGGCGGAACTCAAACATCCTGAACCTCTTGACCGTCCCGAATCAATCGAAAGAGTTACCAAATAAATAATATATTATAAAATGCATTGCATCGTGACCCGTGGTCAAAATGAATTATCAATACGATGAAGGCAATGTGATAGTTTTGGACTAGAAACAAGAACTCATAGTATTTAAGACGAAGATGACAAGATTGCAGCATTGTTGCCATGAATATCACTTAATGCAAGACACTTTGATCAAAAAAAAAAATTCGAATCGAAAAGTTACCTCTATCAATGAGCAACGAAAAAAATTCCTTATAATGTTCGATCATAAGGATGTCATTGATTATTATCTAAGTGTACTAGAACAGCAGTCAAATATCATATGTAACTGTAAGGATGCATTGCGTGTTTGATGGAGACGTGAAAAGCTCGTTATGTTTGAAGGCAACTATGGCGTTATTGGATTGTCCTCTATACTACAATTCGAAGAAATCTTCAAAAACCCACCAAAGAAAAATAATAATGACGAGGAGACCCATTTTGTATGCGTCTGAACATCATGATGACCCATCATGATGTTCATACCCATACATTTACATAATTTAGCGGGTTCTAGATAATGATATTTCTTTTTGGTGGTTCTTTGTTTAAATATTTCCTCTTATTGTGATTTATGTCGGTGCAGCAACGCCATAATTTTTTTAGGCATAAAACTTTTCAAGTGCCCTTTTTTCATTAATGCAATGCATTCTTATATTAACATATGATTTTCGACATTGATTCTTGGTGTTTGTGGTTGGTCTCCCTCATCAATAACCGGAAACTTTTTTGGGGTTTTTCGTTGCTCAACAATACGGTGAGATTTTATAATTTATTGATTTTTTCAAGAAGTATCTCTCATATATAAGTATATATGATATATCTTAATGGTGTTAATATATAAACGTTTAGCCAGACATAGAAAAAGGGTTAAGCTATATAAGTAGTTACACCATTTTCTATTTGATATGGTGGTACGATGCAAGGCATTTTATAGGTATACATCATATTTGGTAAAATCAACTTTTTTGATACATTCGGGATGGTCGTGAGATCCAAGCTGTTTGGGTTTAGCTATAAGAGAAAATAAGAGAAAATATTTTATGTGATTTGCTTGAAACAGTCCCATCTTTTGTTAGCTAGTTTCTTCTTGATTAGACACTTATGTAATTACAAACTTTTGTAGGTGCCAAATATTTCATAGTATTATAAAGGTTACGTTTATAGTTTTTTGTGGTTGACCAGGTAGAAAATGTCTGCATTTCGGAATCCTACCTACATTACTTGAGGAGTCCAAATGATTAAAATATTATATTGTTTGAAGTGATAAAGTGAGTTGGTTCACTTGACTTTTGCTTTATAAATAAAAAAACAACATTAACATTAAAAAACTCACATATGAGTGACCATAAAAATTTAAGGTATGTAGTACCTATATAGAGAATGTATGTGTAAAGCAAAGGTTGTGTTTATGTAACTAAAAACCACAAAATGAAATGAAAGGACGAGAGGAAAAATGCGAGAAAAACGCTAAATCAGCATATTTTGAGTTATTTACAAGAACATTTATAAAAATTTATTGCCAACTTTTGGTAGTCACGGGGTGTAGTGATTATATGGTAGGTAGCCAAAGAGAAATGGTTGCCTGACCGGAAGCGGCAAACAATAGAGACGCACACACAACAAAAAAAAAAAAAAAAAAAAAAAAATACAGAAAAAACCGAGAGATGTCATGAAGATGAATGAAAATGAAATTTATGCTTCTCATACACAACATACTATAGACTACAGACATTGAATCTGTACAACAATTGTACCTTAGTGAGCATTTCTACTTATGTCTGTACTCCCACTCTTATGTTTGTATACGAATATATGATGAGAGATTTGAGTGAGGGTCTCTCGAAACATGGCGACAACGACCATAAAAATCTATGAAAGTTTCGAGTTCATAATTCAAAACAAAAAACCTAAAAAAACACAAAAAAAAAAACATTAATTTTGAAAAAAAAAAAAACAAGGTTTGGGGAAATACACTTCAGATAGCTTTTTGGTGCCACATTGAATGGTGAAAAGTTAAAAAATTTAAAAGTTTCCATATAACTTGACTAGTCGATTAGTGTCCGTGCACCATTTCCTAGGTTGCACACACCTTTCATTAAATAAATTAAATGTAAAAAATACTATTTTCAAAAGCAATTTTTTTTCATAAAATTGCTCATCATTGGGACTCCATTCAACAGTTCCACATTCATACCATATTTCCTGCATTATATACCTACATACACCGTTCTCGTCAAAATAAACATAGTACACATCTAAATATAGAAGATCAAAGACTATTTTAATTAGCCAAGCGGGAACGGTATCATTGATATCCTTAAAGTTTATTCCAGCATAATAGTAATAGTATAAGTATTGGAATCAAATTGATTGGCAATCTTTTACATGCCCTCAACAGCTTCTTCATAGCCATAAGCAATTATTTCGCTAGATTGCTGGTAAGGATTTATCAATGGAATGGCAAGCACAGCTATGCAACTGGCATTTCTTCAGTATCTTTTATATCAAAACGAACAATCCGGCCAACGAAGGTCGTCATTTAACTTAATGTGGTGCGAAAAGTGGCGCCTTCGTTTTATAGCCAATATCACGTCATGGTAAGCCAAGTGATTTATTCCAGATGTCGAAATCATTTTGATTAAACATATCACAAAGGTTGAGTACTTTTACATGCTCGGGTAATTTTAATCTATAAAATAGGCTTGTTCAAAACAAATTCAATTCATTTTTTGTTTTTTGTTTTGTTAATCAATGAAGTTGTCCCAGGTGATCGGCGCTTTCCTTTTTTATTCTTAGACTTTGTTTGATCAACTCGTGTATTGGCTTGCTGGGCTCAGTCCAATACTTATTCAATACGTCGTATAGTGGATTTCAATGTTCAATATAATAGAGAAGTGCCGGGCTTTGTTCAACTCAGTAAAATCAAGACCGTGACCTCGTTGAATATGTCTCTATGGAAAATTTGATCTACCAAACCCGACTACTTCGGTAGATTTTCCAAAATTGTACATTGCATTGTCACCAGAACTAAAGGTGTATGGAATATTGGACTAAGCCAAATACTTATCCAATATTCAAAATGACAGAGAAGTACCGGGCTTTGTTGAACGCAATAAAATAAAGACCGTGACCTCTTTGAATATGTCCCTATGGAAAATTTGATCTACCAAACCCTACTACTTCGGTAGATTTTCCAAAATTGTACATTGCATTGTCACCAGAACTGAAGGTGTATGGAATATTGGACTAAGCCAAATACTTATCCAATACGTCGTATAGTCTATTTCAATGTTCAAAATGATAGAGAAGTGCCGGGCTTTGTTGAACGCAATAAAATAAAGACCGTGACCTCTTTGAATATGTCCCTATGGAAAATTTGATCTACCAAACCCTACTACTTCGGTAGATTTTCCAAAATTGTACATTGCATTGTCACCAGAACTAAAGGTGTATGGAATATTGGACTAAGCCAAATACTTATCCCATATTGTATTTCAATGTTCAAAATGATAGAGAAGTACCGGGCTTTGTTGAACGCAATAAAATAAAGACCGTGACCTCTTTGAATATGTCCCTATGGAAAATTTGATCTACCAAACCCGACTACTTCGGTAGATTTTCCAAAATTGTACATTGCATTGTCACCAGAACTAAAGGTGTATGAAATATTGGACTAAGCCAAATACTTAATCAAAACTTTGTTGAACGTAGTAAAATCAAGACCGTGACCTCTTTGAATATGTCTCTATGGAAAATTTGGTCTACCAAATCTGACTACTTCGGTAAATTTTCCAAAATTTCAGCTCAATCGGATTTCAGGAAGTGGTTCTAATCCACCTTACATTGAAAGTTAAATAAAAGCTTTTAATGGTATTTATCAAAACATCCAGTATGTAAGTACATGCGTCTTAGGACTTCGTTAGAGTCTTTATAAGATGAATCAAAATAAAAAAACTATGGTAAACAATTTTTATAGGAATTTATCTATGGCCAAAGTCTACAGTAGAGAAGCAAGTGACCCTTTCTCCTCTATTGGCCTTTATGGATTTTGCCATTATTCCTAAGAAGTTATTACTGATTTCAATAAAAACCTTTTAATGAAATATTTAAAAACATCCAGTATATCATGATGATATAGATTCGTTCTTTAGATTCTAGATAAAAAGAACGAGAAAAAAACTATAGTAAACAGTTTTTATAATAATTTATCTATGGCCAAAGTCCACAGTAGAGAAGAAAGTGTGCCTTTCTCCTCTATTGGCCTTTATGGATTTTGGCAATACTCGGAAATCAGTAATAATAATTAATATCTAAGATAAACATTATTAGATTTTAGTAAATAGTAGTAGATATTTTTATTATTGTGCTACAATCTGTTACATTTTAACATAGAAAATTGTAAGCACAGTAAAAGATCATTATTATATTTAGAATGGGGAATCAAGATTTGGAGAAATATTGTACGTGAATATAATTCATTTTAAACATTGCATCTTTATCAAGTGTCTGCTTTAATTTATATCAATATGCATATATTTCCATTTTATCACAGCCCGACAATTTAAACGAACCAACACCATTCTTAATACTTATCAATCAATTTCTATCAATGTTTCGAATCGTGAAACGGTGAGTAATATAAGAAGGACTTCTACAAAGTGTAAACATCTTTGTCCATATTCTGTATTGGGGTTGTGTATCAGTCAAGATCTAGTTCTACTTGAGCATATATCATACGCAGCAATTGAAGATTGGATATATTGATTGCGTTCCAACTGATTTTCATAGCATACTATGCTGCTGTGTCATTTTATAACAAGGAGAGAGAATCCATAGCTTTATGTTTAGGTTTTTTCAATAAGATAAGTTGTGATCACTGTATTTTAAATGATTTTGTTCTTGTCATTGATGTTATTATTGCTGTCATCATGTGTACAATCGCTGTTAGCAAATGATAATAAATAATAAATGTTTGTTGTAATTAATTTTATCCAATATAGAATCAAATTCTTTGGACATATTGATACTTTTTCATCATTTGGATAAAACAATCTTTGTTTTTTTTTTTTTAGTCCAAGTTGGTTTTGAATAAAACTCTATTTTCATTGTCATTGTATTTGGTTTGGAATCTATAACATGTTTTGTTTTTTTTATATTGTAACATGGAAGCACTAATGAAATCAAAGTTTATAACTTATCAAGACCCATATCATTCGCAAAACTAACCTCAATAGTTCATTCATTTGAAAGCATGTTTTAGATGGTTCCATTAAGGAATTTTAAAAACCTATTTGCAACTCCACCAGAAACATTAATTACTGAGAAAATCTGCAAGAAACTATGTAAATCCTTTAAATAATTTAATTTTGATAATCTTTTTTGTTTTTTTTTTTTTGTTTCAAATTTTATTAAGTTTTTGCTTACGTAAATTTGGGTTATACTTGATTAGCAGCGCCCGAAAGATCATCCAAATTGTATCAAATAAATATAGTTGCTTTTCTTCCACTACTGATGAACAGAGCTATCTTCTATTATCATATATATATATTATAAAACATTCGATGTGTGGAGGTCTTCATCTAATTTGATATGTTTTAATTATGCCGCGCATACTTTCAACGCAAGTTCACCATTTGACGAATCACTTGTATCTTTTTTCGACTAATTTTCAACGCGAGACAACTGAATCAATCGAATGTTGTTTTTAATAGAATACTAATACTTTATTTTATATCTTTTGATTTGAACCATCTAATTACCCTTACTGGCTTTTATCTCTTATTTATCCTGTATAGAACCTGTTCTAGTGATGCTAAACAATATCAAATGTTTTAAGATAATTTATCACTGATAAAACATCGTTTAAATTTAAGGATATAAGTGGTATTTTAATAATTTCTATTGTTTGGTATAGAAATATTGCAAAATTTTCTTATATGGAAGGGTCCATGATAGCTACGAATTCGGTATCTGAATCCGTCAATAAGGGAAATTAAATGACTTTGTTCTCTTGTTGCTTCAATTTCTAATAAAGTTAACAATTTGGTTCCATTGTGTGTTAAAAAAGAATATATTCATTTAGGTACATTTCCCGGCTCTTTTCAGAATATTATATCTCGCTTGAGTGATCAGTATCAAAAGTCTCAAAAACCTAACTGGTTGAATTGTTTATTCCTTGGTCTTTTTTTTTTTTGAGTAGTCAACATTAAATTTAAGGTCAAAAATAATTTAAATGTGTTGGAAATAAAATAAAAATAGAAATGTAAAATCAACATAAAGCTGTATGCTTTGTGGCGTTTGTTCATTCATTTGTTCGTTTATTTGGCTTTCGTAAATTAACTTTGTGCTTTCGCTTATCCATAGATGTGTGTTTTCTTTCACCTAAGTATCTGTGGCTTGCTCGAGTTGCTTGACTTTGTCGAGTTTCACGTTAAAATTACTTTGTAAACATGTGAATGGGAACGTTTATTAGTAAGTGGATGTGTATACACATACGATATGGTATACCTCGTTCTTGTCCTCCTCGACTTTCCCCAAGCAAATCTGTGTGTACGTAAAGCATAAAAGAGCGAGGACGCTGAAAGCCAAATAAAGTCTCGGGCAACATGTGTGAAAACGTTTTGCGGTTTTCTACAAACATTTCCTCCACTTTTAACTTCAACTTATTTTCCTTCCGTGTTTTCTTTTCAAAAAGATTTTTTTTTTTTTTGGTTCTTCCTTTGTTCAGTTTTTCATGTTGAATTTTGGCCTTAGTTTGGCATGCAAACAAAATAATGATGTCGACACCAAAGAACAAGGATATGCACGCAGTCAAATGTTTTGCTAATTTTCACGTTTTATTTCGTTCTGCAACAACTTTGATGTTTGCAAAATGTTTCTGTTACTTTATAGTTTTTACCTAAAAACATATAAGGCCAACGGATATGTCAGTTAACTTCTTGTATCCTTGGGTATTGAAGAAATATTTCCCTGACTTAACCATTTGGAGTTTGTGTGCAGAAGAGATGTTTATGCTTGTGTCTACAGCTAAGACAAAATTCAAGAAAATATATAAATATTAATTATAAACAGTAGATAGATCATAGTAATGATGAGAGATTTTAGAAATTAGTTTTTTGTCAGAATGATAGCAAATAAATAAATTCAATTCTTTTTTTTTTTTTTTTTCAAAATTTTAAAAATGACAAAAAGCAGAATAATATTGGTGAGAAGGAGAATAATTGAAGTTTATGCCAATTCTTTTTGTACAATGAAATTTGGATTTGGATTTGGGAAACGAAAGAAAAAGAATTTGTAGAATTCAGAAAGTAATTCGTGGCAAGAAAATAAGCAAAGTTTGCTGCAAGCCACTTGCATCTTGTAGATGTTTAGAAATGTCTGCAGATGTAACATTTTCTTTTTTTGCCTTCAGCGCATATGCAACTTCAATGGCAAATGTTGCTACATTTGTTTTTTTCGTAACCCCCCCGACATTGCCAAATATAGCAACAACATCAACACAGTAAGGGATTTACAACTTTGGCGCTGTCTGCAGCAATATCTTTTTAAAGCTACCATTAGCACTTGAAGCACATCCTTCTAGAATTTTGACACTCATAGAGTGAAATAGGAAGTATAAGATACAAAAAATAGATATACTCGTACGAACAGGAGGGAGAGAGAAGATTTAGTGGGAGCTTAAAGAAAAAAAAATATGCAAAAAAAAAAAAAATAAATAAAGGCAATGATAGCCAGTAGCAACATATGTTCAACACTCTTCTGCATCATCCTCAACTCTAAACTACAATAGTATCTAACATAGATACTTTGTATCCCTAGTCAAACTCACTTCGTTGCAAACAATAACATTTCAACAATAATATTTCCAAATTGCAATTTTGTGGCAGTAAAAAGTTCTTGTTCCCTTCCTCCTACTCCAATGTTTCTTTAAACTCCTCACAGCCACAAAAAAAAAAAAAAAAAAAGGATTGAAATAAAACCAGACACACAATTTCAAAGTTTGTTTGTTCTATTTTTTTTTTTTTTTTTGATGTTTTTGTAAAATAACATATCCATATCCATCCATATTTATGTACATATTTGATATTTGTATTCTTTTTCAACCCTTTTCCCCCTCTACTCGTATAGGTACACTGAGATAGATGCTAGTATGAGTAGTTTTTGGAATAATCATGTAATGCAATTTGTTGTCAGAAAAGAAATTTCTAACACAATAAAAGTGACAGAATAAACCATGTATGTTATACGAGATCACGAAAATCTGATCAATCAAACGAGATCGACTATTCTAAGAAGAGCCGGGAAAGGTTAAGGGAAATAAAATTCATGTGTAGAGGTGTGTTTGATTGCATTCCTATGACGTTTTGAATACATTCATACGCTCTGCATACATTCACATTATTATTAGGAATGTACTCGCATATGTGGGTGTGGGTTTGTAGAGTGAATGAATATATTCCATATGGCATATGAGAGCATTCAAGCCTACCTCTACTATACACTCAATGGAATCAATTTATGAACTGCATGATAAAAGAGAAGAAGAGAAGAAAACATAGAATAAAATATATTGTATTCCCTTGTGTATGATTCAGTTGATGAAACTATACAACTGTACAACTGTCAATGTCTCTTCTGTGCAAGAAATTGTTAATGTTTGAATATAGAACAATTTATATAAGAAATTGAACTGCCACTTATAGCCTTAAATTTGTGCAAATGGTAACAGCGAAAGATTTTTTTTTTTTGAAACAATATTATTGTACAAAGTACGTAGAGGTGTGCAATGTGCAATCTACAAAAAAAAATGTACACTTTAAGTATGCACTCACTTATTTAAAATGATTAAAAGTAATATTACTCATATTTTATTTTTCAAAAATAGTAAGCTTCGTAAGCAAAATATTCACATCATTGAGCTTTTTCATGTTTTATTACTTACAAGAAAAAGATGCCAGAGATTCGAAAGATGATGAACTAGCGTAGGAAGTAGGCGAAGGAGATAATATAAACATAATATTCGAATGAAGACCCGACATATCACAAGTTTTGCAAATTCAAAATGAATATTGCTTTGTCCATTGGCAATGGGGAGAACGCAACATGAATGATTTAATAGAATTAGGATTTTCTTTCGGTAGCTGCAAATCAAGTATAACACAAATTTACGGATGCAAAAAGTTTGGTCAAATTTTAAACAAAAAAAAAAAAACAAAAACTATTAAAATTCAATTGTTTGAAGAATTTCCATCGTTTCATGCAGATTTTTTCAGTTATTAATGTTTGTGGTGTTGCTGCAATAGGCATTAAAATTACTTAATGGAATCATCTGAATCATGCATTCACTTGGATTGAATGCTGAAAATTCTGTTTATGATATGGGTCTTGGTAAGGTATAATATTTTGATTTCATATGTGCTGACATGTTAGGATAGTAAACACACATGAATATGATATGGATGTCATACGAAGTAGTAAGAGTGATGATGAAGATATTTTAAAATCGACATGGACAATATTGAAATGATTATTGAATTATTATAATAGCAAATATGTGTCTCTATGTCCAGCGATTATGATTCTTTAATGAGAGGGATAAGTGCAATCATAAGTATACTAGACTTTTCTAACAGCCTATTGCTCACTTAATGAAAACACTAATGATATTAAATTCAAGAATTTACTCATTTATGATATAAGGATTGTAATTTGTTTAATTATATCCCAAAAGCATAATACTTTGATTAAAATCTTTGTTATGTAATGTCACATCTTCATAGTTATCGATGACGGTAATTTGGAACGCAAAACAACTTGTCAAATCTTCAATTGCTGCCAGTGATATATGCTCAAGCATTGCTCGGTCTTGACTGGAGTCCCATCACAATACAGAATAAGGATATGGATGTTTATGGGGAAAACCTTTAGAATGCTTACCATTTGAGGATTTCGAATGTTGGAAGGAAAGATTTTCAAATAAGAGTGCTAATGTGTCTTTTCAATTGTGGGATTGTGGTAAAACTGGAATTGGTCTGTTTGAAATGAGGCACTTGGTAAAGATGATATAAATTTTATCAATCGATCTATCAATGGATGGTGTGAAGTCAAGAATTTTGATGAAATTCATCAAGGAATTTCTTTACTTCGTTACTAAAACATTACAATAGATTCACATAATACATATATTTGAATGCGTACAATAATCATAGAAATCATGTGTGGGGCTTGTTTGTTTTATTTTTTAAGAATAAGAAATTAATTTAATTTTCCTGATCCGATTGTTTTGAAAATGGAATTTTACTTTTTATCGTCTAAATGGAGTACTTTTGAAACTACCCTTGCTATAATTGTATTTAAAGTGCAAATGTCATTGGCGTTAATCCTTTTCTACATCATCAAACAATTTCATCAAATAAATCCAAAGTGATTTGTATTTGTCACAAACACTAATACACATATACCTACACTTCAGGACGTAACGTGACGTAATGTAAAGTAATGTAATGTAACGTTTCGCCGCCAAGGGCCACCTTTCAGCGCATACATCATAGTCATTGTATTGACTATTGAGTTGAGTTGAGTTGATTTGAGTTCAGTTTGAGTTTGAGTTTGAGAGTAAAGAGATTGGTGCTTGTTGTACTCAATGGCACCTAAATTTTGCTGCTGTTCGTGCCCGCCTCACCAGTGTCGCTGTTGCTAATGGTATCCTTTTACCTTTTACCATTTACCATTCACGATTTGCCAGTTGCTGCTGCAACTGTTGCTATTGACTTCACTTGACTGTACTGTGTGTGCCTCACTTGATTGAAGTTCGCGTTTCATTTCGTTTCGCTTCGAATATTTTCTGTGTTGTTTCCAACGATTTAAATGGTTTTCCTTTAGTTTTTCCACAAGTTGACATTGCCATCGCCATCGCCATCACCATCAACATCAACATCATCAACTGTTTTTCATGCTCTTGTGTGTGTTGTTGGTCTCGTCTCCTGCAAGTGCTGCTGGCTGATTGACTGCATTGCTGCCTGACATGGTCTCAATTTAGTCTATTTTTCCTTTCACTTATTTGTTCAATATTTGTCGTTGTCGTTGTGCATTTGCTGCATGTAGTCCTTCGTTTGGTTATTTCTTGACATTCCCTTCCATTCCTCGTCTAGCCTTTCTTTATATTTCATTCCATTTTCGCTTCCTTTCAATTTATTTAATATTTTGTTTCCATTTGACATTTGGCGGTGATTGAAAAGTTGTTTTTATTTGTGGCAGACAGTCCTGACCTGGAGTAATTTAGTGTTTTTTGCTAGCACCTGATCCGGACGACGGATGTCAATGACCAAGATAGATTTACTTTAAACAATACAATAGATATTCATACCGCTCACCACATTCTCCGTCCCTTTGTGATAAAAGCCTTTTTAAATTATGGCATTTTTATTATTTTCTTTTTAAAGTCCCAAAATATTCAAAATATTAAAAGAAGTGGCGAAAGAGTGTCTATTTAGAAATAGAAAAGCATTAATCCAAGGTAAGGAGGGTGATATTATATAAAAGTGTTCAAAAAAAAAAAAAAAAAAGAAGTAGTCTGCCTCACCCTCATAAGGACAATATGGAAGTGAAACTTGTTTAACGAAGGGAGGTAAATCCAAGAAATATTAAACTTAAATGTGACGAAAATCAAAATGCGATGATGGAGTGGCTCGTCTGTAGCGTAGAGAAATAATGCTAATGCATGAGTAAGAGAGAGAGATAAAAAAATGCAGATCCATCTAAGTGCTGACATTAGTATGGTGCGCTGAACCGCTCAGTCTTCTAGTCCGCGTATGAAGCTGTTCGGTCCGTATCGAGCATAATGCAAAAGAATTAATAATCTTCAATTTAATTATCATTTCGAAATTCATTAAATAAACCAAACAAAATAAACAATTTTGATTCACAGTATTCAAATAAAAGAATTATCCTGTCGGTCATTCACTCACTATTCGTTAGTTGGCACTTTTATCTGGATTGTATTTTCCTTTGGGTGGGTTTATATAAAATGTGGCTGTTTTCATCATCGGCGGCATCTCTCTTTAAGTGGATTTTGCATTTTATTATTAGTTTTGTATGCCTTGAGGCTAATTTTCTTGGTTCAATGATCGTCTTCTCCATTCAAGTCAATGTTGCTACTTTATTTTCATTCTTGACTTTTGCCAATCGATGACGCTCCTTATCCTCATGCCTTATGACATTTCATGAAAGCGAATCACATCACTTTGATATTAACAATCATGACGAATTTTATAGATTTTCTTGAGGGGGTTTGATTGAGATACACATCATCATCATCATAAGATACATACGACGTTTATACCAAGTATTTCAATTGCTGTAACAACAATTTTCGATGACGACAGGCAATCAAAATCAGTCATTTATATTTAGGTATTGTGTAGGACTATACCAAAATGTATATATTGTATATTTCTTGAAATTACGAATAATTTTTGAATGAATTGGACATATCTTATTATACTTATATATACAATAGAATTTTCAGTATTAAAATAGAAATATCAACTAATCAGAAGATAAAAAAAGTTACCATATCTTCCTGCTTAGAAAATGACAAACACTCTGCCTATATAGATCGGATTCAATTTTATAAATTGTATGAGCTGATTCACATTTTGAAGGCATTGCAAACAACACAACAAACTGAAATTTCAAAGATATAGGTAAAACGAAAGGAAAGAAAGAAATATGTAAGAAGAAGGGGAAAAAAGAAAGGAAGGAAACTATTTGCCAATTACTCAGGAGATCAAAAGATGATTACAACTCTTATACATCCATCTAAACATACTATCCATATAACATATATGTATTATGTACATTTAATAAATATGGACGATGCTTTCAGTTATAAAATGGAAATGTGGAATGGAATTGTGGTGGATGGTGAATGGTGAATGTTGTAAATATTCGTATATTGCGGTGTTGGGTGTAAGGAGATGAATGAATGTTGACATTAGTCAAAAATCTGTTACCATATCCATATCACATACTTACATACTTATAAAATTATTTATACTTATGTAGGTGGTGTGGCGATTGAGTTGAATGTTAAAGGGAAGAGAAGTATGTAAGAAGGAGAGGAGACAGGGGGGCTTGAGTATGTGCAACAAACATTTGAAGGAAATTTATTATCACAACGCATGAGTTGTTGCCTTTGTTAGTGTGAGAGGGTGACTTATTTTCTTAAGATATTGGATCGATTGCTATGGTATGATATGGTATGGTTTGGTATGGTATGTTTGAATACATGAAGTAAAATACATTATTTTACCTTCTCTTCTTTTTGTAAGTACATTAAGAAAATCACTAACTTAACCTTAACTTACATGTGTTATTTTAGAGCCAAGAAAGAAAGGTTTAAGTGCTCTTTCTGCTATTGTTGATGATAAAATGGAGTTGGATTTAGCTTCTTGTCCTTTGAATTTATTAGCTGCCAACTTTGGTCGGGTTGCTGGAACTCGTATTTCTTAGACGCAGATGCCACCAGCTGATTTACACGTACTCGCACTTGCTCTGACACTCGTATATTCTGGTTAAGAAGGCCAAAGTAGTCGGTGGCAAAAATGTGCATAACATTTCACATTATTCAATTTTCATTAGATTTATGCCAGCGTATTTCCATTCATTCAATTTCAAGATTTATGTCGCTTTAAAAGAAATTACATATTTTATATATATGTACATACATAATACTAGGTAAGTGATTTATGAGGAATAGTAAATAACATATAGAAAAAATGAAGGGAGAAGAATTACAAGAAGAGAATTTTCCTTAAAGCATCCATCCAATTTGTATTTTTTCCATTCAAACATTGATTTCATTTTATTTTTCATTAGTCAAATAAAATTATATATAGTAAACTCCTTCACTTAAGTATTTCAAGTAAATAATCAATATATCAAAATAAAATGACTTGACTTTTGTTGTGCCTCCCTTACCTGATCGAGCGGCTATTCATTCATTTCTCCTCTGTCCATTCTTTAGCATATCAGTCAATTTTAGTAAGTGAAAGCATGAGAACCAAGTGATTGAATTCAATGAAATAATATTGAAAATATGTTTTTGTTTTCATCGTTTAGTGCATGCATTCTACTCACTATGTCCATTTCAGTTTTCATGGTATATGGAATATTAAAAGACTACCATTCATCATAAGCATGCCATCCACCCCCACCTAACACTATATAAATTTAATTTAATGGAACAAAAATAAATTTTGATAGATTCAAACGCATATACATTTTTACGATTGAGCCCGGGGTGGTGGCTGTTGTGTCTCAGAGGCCCCAATGTAACCAAAAACCAGATGCGAACACTCGCTACTTGATTCGCTTAGCATAATTTTTTATTTTTTACGATGTGATGGCGTGTATATGAGTTTTTATACAAATGTTTATTAGAGCATACAGTTAGGCGTTCATACCAGATAAAATTTCCATATAAAAGTGATGAAGGAGAGTTTGCACAAGAGAATATAAAGTGAAGTATGAATAAATGAATGAGCGAGCGTGCAGCTGAATAGATGGACGGGTCCATAAAGATTCAAATAAGAAGGTTTAGTTTATTAAGTGATGAGAGAGCAAGTCATAAAAGTCTTTGCTTCCTTGTTTTTGAAACACTTGAAAATTATGATTATATGACTTTCTTTAAATGAAACAAATATTCCAGTGCGTCATCATATTTTCGAACATAAAAATTCAACAAAAAATAAAAAAAAAAATTACTAAATAAATAAACACTTCATTTCATAAGACTCTTCTAAAATTTCATGAGTCTTTGTATCATAAAAATTATTCTATCCAATAATAATGTTAACAAGAAAAAGCTGAGAATGAAGATGAAGATAATAAAATAATAATATATAATGGAAACTTGG
Source organism: Amiota minor (assembly GCA_037043295.1). Lineage (NCBI taxonomy): Eukaryota > Metazoa > Arthropoda > Insecta > Diptera > Drosophilidae > Amiota > Amiota minor. The sequence goes on along the minus strand of JBAMAW010002505.1, from coordinate 30,063 downwards.
TAGAAAAACAAATTTAGAAATTATAAGTTTCATTTTGTTAAAAACCAAATGAAATATATTCTTCAAATCTCATTTCTTTAAAATAAAAAATTAAAAAATAAATCTTTATACGGCAATAATCAATATAAATAAAAATCATCCATTCCTCCAAAACACTGACAATTTAAATTAAAAGCACTTATCCTTTATTTTTATTTCTTTATTCATTAAAATTAATTATAATACATTTAAAAAGAAAAATATAAATAATATTATAACTAATAATTGATAATAGAACACTAGCTGCTAGGCCTTCGACTCTTAATCTTATCCTTAATTCATAACCTTATACAATACTATTAAAGCTAACTTTTATGTAACAACAGGCCAGCATCTATTAAGAAATTATAGATTTAAACAAACAATTAAAGATAAATAATTAAAAAAATAATTTTATGCGAAAATAATTAAGATTTACTTATCCTTCCGAAACAATCACAACTTAAAATTAATTAAATATGTTAACTTTAATTCCTAAGATTATACATACATTCAAAAAGTTATAACCAAGCATACTAGTAACTACCAGGGCCTTCGACTTAAGAAATTATAGACCTATAAACTATACTCTAACTTGTAAACATCTGTAAAGTAAAAGCAACAAAAGAATGATCACCATGATTTACATTATATTAAAAATTATTGTAAAAATTTATTTTAAGAATAAAAATCTTATAAATAAATACATAATACCCAGATTTACAAAATACTTATCCTTCCGAAACAATCACAACTTAAAATTAATTAAAAATGTTAACTTTAATTCCTAAGATTATACATACATTCAATCACTTATAACTAAGCATACTAGCAACTACCAGGGCGTTCGACTTAAGAAATTATAGACCTATAAACTATGCTCTAACTTGTAAACATCTGTAAATTAAAAGTAACAAAACAAAAGCATGCCTATTAGATCATCATAATATTTTCTTTATATTAAAAATTTAAAAATTATTGAAAATATTTATTTTAAGAATAAAAATCTTGTAAATAAATACATAATATCCAGATTTATAAAATTAAGTATATCCAGATTTATAAAATACTTATCCTTCCGAAACAATCACAACTTAAAATTCATTCAAAATGTTAACTTTAATTCCTAAGATTATACATATATTCAATAACTTATAACTAAGCATACTAGCAACTACCAGGGCGTTCGACTTAAGAAATTATAGGCCTATAAACTATACTCTAACTTGTAAGCATCTGTAAATTAAAAGTAACAAAACAACAGCAGAGCCATCATGACCATTTCTTTATATTAAAAAATTTAAAACTATTGTAAAAATTTATTTTAAGAATAAAAATCTTATAAACAAATACATAATACCCAGATTTTTAAAATACTTATCCTTCCGAAACAATCACAACTTAAAATTCATTAAAAATGTTAACTTTAATTCCTAAGATTATACATACATTCAATGACTTATAACTAAGCATACTAGCAACTACCAGGGCCTTTGACTTAAGAAATTATAGACCTATAAACTATACTCTAACTTGTAAACATCTGTAAATTAAAAGTAACAAAACAAAAGCATGCCTATTAGATCATCATAATATTTTCTTTATATTAAAAATTTAAAAATTATTGAAAATATTTATTTTAAGAATAAAAATCTTGTAAATAGATACATAATATCCAGATTTTTAAAATATTTATCCTTCCGAAACAATCACAACTTAAAATTCATTCAAAATGTTAACTTTAATTCCTAAGATTATACATACATTCAATGACTTATAACTAAGCATACTAGCAACTACCAGGGCCTTTGACTTAAGAAATTATAGACCTATAAACTATACTCTAACTTGTAAACATCTGTAAATTAAAAGTAACAAAACAAAAGCATACCTATTAGATCATCATAATATTTTCTTTATATTAAAAATTTAAAAATTATTGAAAATATTTATTTTAAGAATAAAAATCTTGTTAATAATTACATAATATCCAGATTTATAAAATTAAGTATATCCAGATTTATAAAATACTTATCCTTCCGAAACAATCACAACTTAAAATTCATTAAAAATGTTAACTTTAATTCCTAAGATTATACATACATTCAATGACTTATAACTAAGCATACTAGCAACTACCAGGGCCCTTGACTTAAGAAATTATAGACTTATAAACTATACTCTAACTTGTAAACATCTGTAAATAAATGTAACAAAACAAAAGCGTTCCCATCAGACAATCATAATATTTTCTTTATATTAAAAATTTAAAAATTATTGAAAATATTTATTTTAAGAATAAAAATCTTGTTAATAAATACATAATATCCAGATTTATAAAATTAAGTATATCCAGATTTATAAAATACTTATCCTTCCGAAACACTCACAACTTAAAATTCATTAAAAATGTTAACTTTAATTCCTAAGATTATACATACATTCAATAACTTATAACTAAGCATACTAGTAACTACCAGGTCCTTCGACTTAAGAAATTATAGACCTATAAACTATGCTCTAACTTGTAAACATCTGTAAATTAAAAGAAACAAAACAAAAGCATGCCTATTAGATCATCATAATATTTTCTTTATATTAAAAATTTAAAAATTATTGAAAATATTTATTTTAAGAATAAAAATCTTGTTAATAATTACATAATATCCAGATTTATAAAATTAAGTATATCCAGATTTATAAAATACTTATCCTTCCGAAACAATCACAACTTAAAATTAATTAAATATGATAACTTTAGTCCCTAAGATTATACATACATACAATAACTTATAACTAAGCATACTAGTAACTACCAGGGCCTTCGACTTAAGAAATTATAGACTTATAAACTATACTCTAACTTGTAAATAAATGTAACAAAACAAAAGCGTTCCCATCAGACAATCATAATATTTTCTTTATATTAAAAATTTAAAAATTATTGAAAATATTTATTTTAAGAATAAAAATCTTGTAAATAAATACATAATATCCAGATTTATAAAATTAAGTATATCCAGATTTATAAAATACTTATCCTTCCGAAACAATCACAACTTAAAATTCATTAAAAATGTTAACTTTAATTCCTAAGATTATACATACATTCAATGACTTATAACTAAGCATACTAGCAACTACCAGGGCCTTTGACTTAAGAAATTATAGACCTATAAACTATACTCTAACTTGTAAACATCTGTAAATTAAAAGTAACAAAACAAAAGCATGCCTATTAGATCATCATAATATTTTCTTTATATTAAAAATTTAAAAATTATTGAAAATATTTATTTTAAGAATAAAAATCTTGTTAATAAATACATAATACCCAGATTTACAAAATACTTATCCTTCCGAAACAATCACAACTTAAAATTCATGAAAAATGTTAACTTTAATTCATAAGATTATACATACATTCAATGACTTATAACTAAGCATACTAGCAACTACCAGGGCCTTTGTCTTAAGAAATTATAGACCTATAAACTATGCTTTAACTTGTAAACATCTGTAAATTAAAAGAAACAAAACAAAAGCATGCCTATTAGATCATCATAATATTTTCTTTATATTAAAAATTTAAAAATTATTGAAAATATTTATTTTAAGAATAAAAATCTTGTTAATAAATACTTAATATCCAGATTTATAAAATTAAGTATATCCAGATTTATAAAATACTTATCCTTCCGAAACAATCACAACTTAAAGTTAATTAAATATGATAACTTTAGTCCCTAAGATTATACATACATACAATAACTTATAACTAAGCATACTAGTAACTACCAGGGCCTTCGACTTAAGAAATTATAGACCTATAAACTATGCTTCAACTTGTAAACATCTGTAAAGTAAAAGTAACAAAACAAAAGCGTTCCCATCAGACCATCATGATATTTTCTTTATATTAAAAAATTAAAATTTATTGAAAAAATTTATTTTAAGAATAAAAATTCTATAAATAAATAGATAATATTCAAATCTTAGAATTTCTTATCCTTCCGAAACACATAAAATTCATTAAAAATGTTAACTTTAATCCCTAAGATTATACATACATTCAATGACTTATAACTAAGCATACTAGCAACTACCAGGGCGTTCGACTTAAGAAATTATAGGCCTATAAAACATACTCTAACTTGTAAGCAACTGTAAATTAAAAGTAACAAAAGAATGATTTCCATTATATTAAAAATTATTGTAAAAATTTATTTTAAGAATAAAAATCTTATAAATAAATACATAATACCCAGATTTACAAAATACTTATCCTTCCGAAACAATCACAACTTAAAATTAATTAAAAATGTTAACTTTAATTCCTAAGATTATACATACATACAATAACTTATAACTAAGCATACTAGCAACTACCAGGGCCTTTGACTTAAGAAATTATAGACTTATAAACTATACTCTAACTTGTAAACATCTGTAAATAAAAGTAACAAAACAAAAGCGTTCCCATCAGACAATCATAATATTTTCTTTATATTAAAAATTTAAAAATTATTGAAAATATTTATTTTAAGAATAAAAATCTTGTAAATAAATACATAATATCCAGATTTATAAAATTAAGTATATCCAGATTTATAAAATACTTATCCTTCCAAAACAATCACAACTTAAAATTCATTAAAAATGTTAACTTTAATTCCTAAGATTATACATACATTCAATGACTTATAACTAAGCATACTAGCAACTACCAGGGCCTTTGACTTAAGAAATTATAGACCTATAAACTATACTCTAACTTGTAAACATCTGTAAATTAAAAGTAACAAAACAAAAGCATGCCTATTAGATCATCATAATATTTTCTTTATATTAAAAATTTAAAAATTATTGAAAATATTTATTTTAAGAATAAAAATCTTGTTAATAAATACATAATACCCAGATTTACAAAATACTTATCCTTCCGAAACAATCACAACTTAAAATTAATTAAATATGTTAACGTTAATTCATAAGATTATACATACATTCAATAACTTATAACTAAGCATACTAGCAACTACCAGGGCCTTTGACTTAAGAAATTATAGACCTATAAACTATGCTCTAACTTGTAAACATCTGTAAAGTAAAAGCAACAAAAGAATAATCACCATGATTTACATTATATTAAAAATTATTGTAAAAATTTATTTTAAGAATAAAAATCTTATAAATAAATACATAAAATCCAAATTTATAAACTACTTATCCTTCCGACACAATCACAACTTAAAATTCATTAAAAATGTTAACTTTAATTCCTAAGATTATACATACATTCAATAACTTATAACTAAGCATACTAGCAACTACCAGGGCCTTCGACTTAAGAAATTATAGACTTATAAACTATGCTCTAACTTGTAAACATCTGTAAATTAAAAGTAACAAATCAACAGCAGAACCATCATGATCTTTTCTTTATATTAAAAAATTTAAAATTATTGTAAAAATTTATTTTAAGAATAAAAATCTTAGAAATAAATAAATAATATCCAAATTTAACAGTTCTTATTTGTTAATGGGTGGATTAGGTTGGCAAAAACAAGAATATTGCATGAATACAATTCTTGTGTCAGATTAAAATTTGCAGTGCAATAGGGAAGTCATGTCCTTCGATAAACTTCAATTATTACGTTGGTAAATGCAATAAATATTAACGGCAAAAAATGGAGAAAGAGAATGAAAATACGATAAAATTGAATACAAAAAAAAATATGAACAAGAAAAAACCGGTGGCACATAAAGAAGAATTCCTACTAAATGTGAAAAGATTGGAAATTTATTTGCAATGCATGCACGCCTATTTGGAACATCTTTCTATGCTCTACTCTCATGCTATCATTACTCAATACTCTGTGGCTGCTAGTCTATGATGGTTTCCATATACTATACTGTGACCAAGGCCACTTTGTTTTTTGAGTGTACTCCCACTTTGAATCGCATCGATGAGAAGCATTGAATTGGGCTTAGTCCTTTGCGTATATTAACCTTTCGTAACGAGAATTGCCTTGACTTTGCTTTGCTTGGCTTGGCTTGGCATTTGTAAATTATTGCCAAAAGTGGAACACATCAGGCAGGCAGCAGGGTCCATGAACCTGTATAAGTAGATCCTTCCTTCCTTCCTTCCGTTCTGCCAACAGCTTTCCTTATTCGTTCCTGTCGTCGTTTATTGTGTGCGAGTGCCAATGCCTTTTTTCATTTGTGTGCCATAAATTTACGTATCACATGCCAACTTTACATGAATTACCTTTGTAAGTGCCGACGCGACGCGAAAATTACACAATTGCACACATATAAGAAAGTAGCTGAACAGAATAATTGAGTGGTACAAGGCCAAGAGTCTGCTAAAATAAGGTAAGGTACGACGAAAAAGATTTCTATGCAATTGGGCTTATTGAAAACGATAAGTTTAATATTTTTATGTTTTTTTTTTTTGCTATACTCATAGACTTTACAATAAAACAAATACACCTATCCCCCGATTTACACGGTACTCGTTTTACACGTTTTCGCTCTTACACGGTTTTCCAAATAATTTTTTTTTTTTGTTTTTATTGCACTCTACTAAATGCTACTGTGTTTGAACACGTGCGTGTTATGTCCAAGTTCCATAACCTCACTTCGAACAACTATTCTTTTCTGTAGCAATGCTTCAGGAGATTATATTATGAAACCATTAGTGATTAACAAATCAAAAATGCCCCATGCCTTTAAAGGAGTAATCATCAATAATCTTCCCGTTTATTGGAGGGCTAATAAGAAAGCGTGGGTTACTGCTGCAATGTTTACTGAATGGTTTCATGAATGTTTTATCCCAGATGCCAAAAAATATTTAGGTTCAAAGGGATTGCCTTTTAAAGTGCTTTTGTTAATTGACAATGCGCCGGGTCACCCACAAGATCTAGAATATGAGAATGTTGAAGTAAAATTTTTACCAAAAAATACAACTTCATTATTACAACCATTGGACCAAGGCATAATTTCTACTTTTAAAGCTTTGTACATAAAACGAGCCTTTACATATATTTTGGAACAAATGGAGAAAAATGAATCTTTAACAGTTATTAGTGCTTGGAAAAATTTTACAATATTAGACTGTGTGAAGCATATTGCCTTATCATACACTGCGATTAAGCAAACAACGCTCAATAGCTGTTGGAAAAAATTGTGGCCAAATGTAGTCAAAAATGAACATTCCGTTTCAACGTTAAATGATGAATATTCGCAGATAGTACAGATGGCGCATTCATTGGGCGGAGAAGGTTTTGATGATTTTACTGATGATGATATCGCAGAGTTAATGGCTGATAAAGAACTAAGTGAGGATGATTTAGTTAACTTAGTTTGCGAAAGTGAGTCTGACAAATCTGATGAAGAGGAATTAGTACCAGTAACATTCACTGCTAAAGTCATCTGCGAAGGACTCGCATTGGGAAGAAAGCTGGGTAATCATTTTATAGAAAATGACACAAACGTAGAAAGGGCTTTACGATTCCAACGTGACATAAATCGCTGCTTGGCTCAATATGAAGAAGTTTACAAAGATCTTACAAAAAACTCGAAGCAATTGTTAATAACCGTTTTATTACCACCTCTCAGAATGTAAATATTTCTGCTTCAAACATCGAATCGGCACAAATAACTTCGAGTGATGAAAATGAATTCCAACCGGCGATTCCGAAAAAAGAATGAGAGTAATTTCCGATAGTGATGAAGGATAATAAAACACCTTTGGTTTTATTTTTTGTTCTTCTGTTACATGCATTGTAATTAAATAAAAAAACAGTGTTTCCGTAATATATTACATATTTTAACCATTCAATGCATTCTATTTTTATTTCTGTGTGCACCTAAAAATACTGAAAAAAATCACAACTGTTAAATAGCAAAATTATGCATTTTCTGCAAGCTTTTCGATTTACACGGTTTTGACTTGAAAATTTTTACTTTTCGATTTACACGTTTTTCCCAGGAACGTATCTACGTGTAAATCGGGGGATAGGTGTACAAACATATAGTAAGAATTTTGATGTGAAACTTCTTAAGCGAAGGGGAGTAAATCCAAAAAAAATATGAAAATGAAATGTGACGAAAATCAAAATTTGTTATTATTATATTGGAGCTATTTAGGTATGTACAATTGCAATGTATTCATGGCGTAGTGGTTAGAGAGTAGGACTTGCATACCGAAGTCGTGGCTTTCGAGTCCTTCATTGGGAATGTTTTATTTTATTTTTCTTTTTTTGAAGTGAAATTTCATTTTCTAATTTTTGGATTCTAACTCCATTTTGCTAATGAATCTCTTTTACAGAACAAGTGGGAAAAGAAACCGCTTCATATACTGATGAGACATATGAATTTATGTTTTGGGTTTCACTTCAATTAGTTTCATGTTATTGGTTACATTACTCACAACGCATATAAATTTTAGAAAGGACGAAGTATTTTAATGGATTGTAAGCATGTGTCAATAGTAATAATGAAGAACCGATTCTAAGTACAATATAAACTGACAGTGGTTCTAGCAACGCTATTTTTCTTATTTTCAGAACAAGTCAATGGAATAATGAATTTCTGATGTTAATCGCACGCTGTATTTTCAATGGAAAAATTCTATTCGATGCTGTCCTAATCCACATTTGCTATGCTGTCCTTTTGACTTTAAGAGAAAGTGATTATCAAAATAAATTATTATTTCCAATATCAGAGTGGCTGAACACTGTTGCCAGGGAAATATGCTTGTTGCCGGCCAACGTAAAGAATCGCCATCAAAGCAAGGTATGGTGATGTATGTGAGTAGCTATCACATTGAGCAGATGATAAGTATAAACTGAATAATGAATTTCTGATGTTAATCGCACGCTGTATTTTCAATGGAAAATTTCTATTCGATGCTGTCATAGTCCACATTTGCTATGCTGTCCTTTTGACTTTAAGAGAAAGTGATTATCAAAATAAATTATTGGTTTACATATTAATTATACCTTCATTATTCATTGCTTAGGTTATTAAACAAAGCTTCACCAAATATTTGGTCAGCGACATTATCAAGTCTACGGATATGACTGAGGAATATTTATAAAGTGATAATGATGAAAACGACGCCAAACTATGCGAAGGAAGCAAGACTCTGCATGAGTTGCCTGGAACGTTTGCTAGCGAAAGGAACAACGGTACCGTGTAATTGTAATTGTTATATTGTCTATTTTGTTATGAGTTAAAATTTGTACTCAATTTGAACAATTTCAGCAGTTTTGAAATAAAATAACAAACTTATAATGTTATTTGATGAAAATTTTTATTGTAAAATTTTAAGGAACAGAAAAAAATAAATTTTTATTGAAACAATTGCGTTTTATTTATATATTACGAGTATTGTTATTTTTATATTTTTATTTATTATAACTAAGATTATTATTACAAATTATAAACTAGTATTTAATATAAACAATAGCGAAAGCGGACTACAGCTCAGGGGAAAGGAGGAAATTAGAAAAGTGCAGAACCAGGCTTGCTTTAAACGGGGGCCGCGACTCTTGAGATGTCAGCCTAGCGCTCTAATCTCTGAGCCAACGAGCCAGTCCTTTTATTATTTTAATTATTGATTATCAGTTGTTTGTTTAAGTAAAGTTGAAAATTTATGAAATTTAACTGTGCCGAGTGGAAAAAAATTGATAAATATTGAGAAAGGAAGAATATTGGGTTTCTGAGAGCAAAATACAGGGATTTCGGGAAATTTCCAGAATATTTGCTCGAAATCATCATGCAATTCTAAAATTTTTGTAAGATACTGAAGGCTACGAGTTAAAAAATTCTGGAGGATGAACAAAGAAATTTTGACCAAAGCTGAGATAAAAGGGGGTTGAGAATAGAAAGTTTGGCAATTGCAAAAGCTTGTAGACGTTCCAGTCCAGCGTTTGACTATTTCTATGCTTTTAAGGCGACTTAGAGAATATTAAGCAGGTTCTTAAAGAAAACATTTCCCGAAAATGGGAATCCGTAAGCGAAAAACACATCACTATTGAGTAATGGTTTTTAATACCTTTTCCTATGAAAGGTCATATTTTCTAATGAATGAATAGGAATCTGGACGTTCCAGACAGTTTCCGAGGTTATTGGTATGATATCAGAAAGAAGCCGTTGGTGCTTCCAAGCGAAACTTTAGAGGAGGAAGCCTTATAAAGTGGATTTTTTTTCTGCATTTGGCTGTCTGGAAATTCATTTCGTTTCTTCGAAAATGAAATGTAGCAGGGGTACATTAATGTCCAAGGAATAAATGGAATGGGACCAATTGTTTAAAAAATTTCTTGACAGTATGAATAATCGTATTTTTGAGAAGATATTAACAGAAGTAAGCCTTTATTATATGAAAGTCATTTAAATAAATGAAATAAATTTTGCAACGCACCTTATTTAGCAGATTGCACTTCAATAGAAATGTTTTTTAATACAATAATTTATCTTGAATCAATAATATTATCTCCTTTAAAATTATTTTAGTTAAGTATGACTTACTTTCACTACTAGGATGCGCATACGACGTTCAGATTAAAATGGAACACATTCCTTAGATATTATCATTGTAGAGATTGATCTTTACAAACAATTTAAATTATTTCTGTTTATCTTGAAATTTTTTTCAATCTCGATCTTCTATTTCTTGACTTCAGTCATACTATAGTTTATTTTACGAGGACTCATATAAAAGCAGATGTGCTCCTGGTTCTGTTTAGAAGAGGGGAAAATGATGTTAGGGTTAGATGTGTTTTTTTTTTTTTTGTTTAGTTTTTAATGTGAAAAATTATTAAAAGTTCGTTGATAATTGGTCCGATTTGGGACCAAATTTGAATTCTTGGCCAGTTGTTCCAGGTAGTAGCTCAGCTTGTTCACCCTCATCGGAGAAAAAAATTTGATATAATTTCATAAGCCAACTTGTTAATGGCCTCATTTTCATGATCTTGCAACATTTGAATTTTGGCTAGACCATCACACTCTTCCAATTAAATTGGCAACGTCTAGAACTTGTAAATCGTCCATTTTAAGCATATCACATACTGCATTAAGTACTAGATCAATAGTTTCTATGTGCTGGCAGGTTAGCAAATTACAGAAAGGGCCAATGGCACCTTCTGTAATTACTATAAAGACCTGGTCACAGTTGCCATGAACTATCAAATTACTAATGGCCCAAGCTGCCTCCTTTTGTGTTCTGAATTCACCCTTGATGAGGTTTTCTATAATTTTTGCCAAGAAACCACCATCAATGACTGCTTGGATTTGCGACTCACTTCCAGCTGTGATATTTGAAAGGAACCATATAGCACGTCTCCGTACTCTTTCACTGGCGTGTGTCAATAGCTTTGGGAAGTGTACCAGTGCGTCAGAATTCAACACCACTTGTGTTTGTTCATCTGAACCAGTTGTAATGTTGCCAAGAGCACATAGAGTACCCAGAACTACTGTATTGTCGTTGTGGCTAAGTAAGTGAATTAATTTCCGTAGGACACTACTTTCTATAATCATTTGGATCTGTCCATTGATACCCTGACCCAAATAGCTTATAGCCCATACTGTCTCATTTAGTACAATGGTGTCTGCGTGATCAATCAGGATGTCAAGTGCGGACAGGATTTCAATAACAGCTGTAGATGGTGGTGGTGCACCCTTAACGTCGCACAAAAAGGCAATGACCGATGCAATATTTCGTAGGAACACGATTGGTACGTCGGAATTGAGGTATGACATCAGTGACTGCATAAGTCCGTCCTTGATAAGACAATCTCGTAGCTTTGGTCCATCCCAAATAATATTACCAAGAGCGGTGACAGCTTGATCACTAACACTTAATGCCGGTGAGAGCAATAATTGAACCAAGATTGGTACAGCACCGGCTGCAACGACCTGCAGTGTTTGTTCGGATGTGCCCGATACAATGTCAGTCAAGACAAAAGCAGCTTCAAACTGTAGTTGGGTATTATTATTTTGCTTTAGGCAATCAACCAGGGCGGATAAAATGTCAGTAAAAACAGACCCATTCACTAGTTGGTATTTATCCGATGAAAGCAATTTTGGTACTGCCTGAACAGCTGCGAGTTGTTGTTCTGGATGTGATGAATCAAATAAAGACTCAACGAATTGCTTCATATTCATACCAATGGGTGAGGAAGCATCTTCATCTGTGTCTGAATCCATATTAGGGATGTTATGGCGTTTGTCTTGATCCGACATGGCAAAAAGTTAGTACAATTTTTATAACTGTTTTAATTTTTTATACAGAATTATTACACTAAATTGTCGTAACTTAACTCGTTCTGTGTAGTGACAGTAAACTCGAAGTTACCGTTCCGTTGTTTGTAGTACAAAAAAATAAAATAATAATAAAATCGGATCATACAGCGTTTATATTGATTGATACAGGAGGGAGGGGCAGCACCTGTATATATTATACATATGTACAATTGTCTTTATTTATCACAGATATAATTGTTTTTCACAGTCTTAAAGACTAGAATATAAATATATTATTCTGTTATTATTATGGCAAAAATGCAAATTTGAAATTTAACGTTTATTTATTATATTTAAATGGTTATATTATATTTTGTGTTATTATTTATACGGCGTGTGAAATTGTTTTTTAATTGTATCGTCGTACGATTCACTTTTGCGTCTTGTTTTGTTTCGACCGCTGGCGACAGGCAGACATCTTTTTCTCTCGCGTGTCTTCCTCTTCGTGGTGTGCCTTGACATACAGGGTTACTTTCGATTACGTGATCGACACCGATTACACCTCGGTTATCGCTCACAGCTGATGTAACAGTGTTGTTTAACATCTAGAGATTTTTCCAAGCTTAATAATGTTGGTTCTTTATTTTATTTTGAAGAATTATAATTAATTTTGTATTGACTATGTAAAGTTAAAAATTTGTTAAATATCTCAGCAAAATTAGTGTATTTTTAAAAACTGAAGATCATTTGTTATTTTACTTAACCTAAGAAGCTACATACTATTGGGAAGGGAAAGGGGATACACAAAAACAATTTATTTACAGAGGGGTGGGATTCAAGAATCAGACCCAAGCTGTTTAAAGCTTCAAGGTGTTTAATATGGAAGAATTTGAGGGGCTTCAGCACTTCAATTGTATTTGGTGCGTATAACGCTAAAAATTGTTCAAGCATCAAATTTCCAGATCAACTGCTGGTGCGCAAAGAGTGAATACTTTATGCACAACAAAAACCTAAAAAATATCATTTGTTTCGGTTATAGGTGGCAAAGCGGTTTCATCCTTAAATCTTTCAGCTGAATCTGAGTCGATGACTTTCGGTCATGCATTTTGTTTTTGGAGATGAAAACAAAAAATTTCATCATTTTATCGTTTGTTCTCACGCCGTAAATGCCGTAAGTATTTCTAAAATAAATGCAATAGTAGAACTTAACTAAGAATGAAATACCAGTATGTGACATATTAAAATAACCGAAATTAAATTCTCCAACAGAACCAAGATACAAAATTGGTATTTAAGCAAAATCGTTTTTATTCAAAATGTTTATATGGAAAATGTATTCATTAATTTAATTCAACAATTACACGATAATTTTATATCAAAAGAAATCCATTTAGGCAAGGATATCGGACGAAGTACATATATAGTATTTATGTTGTTATGTTGAATGCTTAGTGCTACATCTTGGCGACGCTATTACTCTTCTTATATTGACTTAATCGGCGTTATTGTCATGATATGTTGGTCAAAACAAAGCTTGGGATCAAAAAGAACACCAACGTCATTAAAAGAGGAGACACGTTCAAGTTGGACGTTATCAACTGTATTTGTAAATAAATAGGGTTTACTCCGATGATAAGTTATGAACTTATATTTCAAGCTATTAAAAATTAAAAAATAAAGGAAAAGTTTTGCGTCATCAACGTACATGACCACACGAGAATATGAATTGGAGACAGGAAGATCATTGATACAATAAATAAATTGAAAAGAATTTGACCTAGATGACTACCTTGAGGAACTCCGGAACCAACTAAGAAAATGTAGTGGAAAGCCCATAATATTTAGTTTATAAAAAAGAAGGTCATGGTTTACTGAGTCAGAGGCTTTAGAAAAATCAGTATGAATAACAACGGTTTGAAACCTATTAACAAAATCACGATTAACTAGTAAAGTAAGTTCAAGAAAATTAGTGGTTGCAGACCTACTTTTTACAAATCCATGCTGCGATGGAGAAATAATGGCCTTGCTGTATACTCGACAGATGGACTTTTTCGAACAACTTGGGAATAGCTGACAATTTAGATATACCCCTATAGCTTGACATCCAATTTATTACCGTTTTTGGGTAGGGGAATAATGAAAGATTCCTTCCAAATAGGCGGAAATGACGCTACCTGAAGCGATAAGTTGAAAAGCTTCAATAACGGTTTACACAGGGAACCTGCACACTATTTTAAGATACAACTAGGGACGTTATCTGGACCAGCAGATTAAGAAAACTTCAGTAATTCTAAGATTATGGAAAATGTTCACTTCACCAATTACAGTCATTATAAAATTATTAATTGTATAAACCTGATAAGGGTACAAAGTACCGAAAATATCATTGAAGAAAAGGCCGATTGAAAAAACTTTGCAAAGAGCTCAGATATTCCATGGAATCCTCCAAAATCAAGGGAAGACCCAGTTGTATAAACTTTCTGTTATTAGCATTGGAGAGCTCATGAGTAAACCACGGTGGTTTATAAGATACTTTTTACGCCTTCAAAAGAGGAAGACATTGAATAAAAACAGAGTTCAATGAGTCGTAGAAAAATGTAGTGGCAACTTACATATCTGAGCAATTGTATAACAAGGATCAAGCAACCTGTGTGAGCAAAACATTTAGCAAATTAAAATTTGCCTATCGGAAATAAAGGCGACATTGAGAAGAGATGTTGTCGTTACAGAACTATAAATCGTAAGACTCAAAGAAATCTTTAAGGAGGCATGAAAGGGTCATGAGGGATGAGATTTTGATACAGCATGGACAGAGCTGTGATTATTCAACACAAAACCCAACAACCTTTAAAGCTGATTTACTACAAAATTCATTTGCAAAAGAGGAAGATCAAGCAGACTATTGAACAACCAAGACCAAGAAATTGAAATCACCTAATACGACCAACAAATCACAATCTCGAGTAAGCTGCGAAATGATGCATGTAAGTTTCCAAACACGAACCAGGAGAAATTATAAGAGCACGTAACAAATATCGTGACAAATGGAAAGACTAATTTGACACTAATAAATTCAATATCAGATGGCAAAATAACTGGAAATAATTATTGTAGGAGCGTAGATTTAATTTTATTGCAATAATAACACCACCACATCGACGCATGTGGCGATCATATCTATAAATTACAAAATGATTTCCGAGAATTTGATTGTTAAGAACATTAGATGTATGTAAGCCATGACTCAGAAAAAGCAACGATATCAGCCTAATATGAAAAACTATCCCTATACACTTTGTTAAGTTTGGACAATAGTCCTACAAGATTTTTAAAATAGAGATCTGCTCTAGACTGCCAATTAGTTTTTTGAACAGAAAGTGAATTAGACACTTTTTCTCTCGGGCTTCCAAAAATTGCCCTAGTGGACGGTATTTCACGTCTCCATGGCGGAGTATTGGTTAAATGTTTTAACTAGAAATAATCGCACCTCAGTAGAACTTTATTGATTACGATATCGCCATCATCTTTTTGCAGAGATGACTAATATTAATTTTAAGAATATCAGAATTTTTGTGGCCATCAACGCGTACTTTTGAGTTTTTTCTAGTCACGAAATCCGAAACTATAATTCATGGGAAATACTTTAATTTAATGGGTTTTACCATGACGGCACAATCATCACTAAGCCTCTTGTAATTGTTCCAATTGTTCTACACAATACACTTAGTATAAATAAGTATGAAGGGTCCAAATAAACCATGTTATACATTCATTTCACTTTTCGTTTTCGAGTCTCTTTTCAATGTTCATGTTTATGCCTGTTATGCTGCTGCTGATATTGATTGTTGATACTAAACATAGTTGAAGTTGAGGAATCAAAGACAGGTCCATACGAAACGAAAGAAATACCTATATAAAAGGATTGCGAACAATAACTAACCACTAACATATGTGAGTCCTGTTCTACTCATTTTTCTGTTCTGAATTCTGAATTTAGTTGAATTAAGAATTAGAGTTGAGTGGAGTGGAGTGGAGTTGGTATTGGTATTGATGCAGTTTTCTCCCTGTGTGTGTGTTTGTCTGGCTAGTTGACTGGTTGGCTACTGCCTGTCTAGAGTCCTGTTCTGTGCTATCCTGTCTTGTCTGAATGCTTTGGCATGTCCTGTAGCCTTGTATTCGTGCTTAAATGCTATTATTGCCCAACAAGGACGACGACGACGATGGCAGTCATTGCCATGATAGTGATTACATATGGTCATAAACAAAAGAATGAGAACACGGTGAAGAGGACATAAACGTACTCCTGTAACAGCTTCAACTGCGTTGTTGCCTGTCGCTTTATTAGTTACTATAACAGGATAATCAGTGCTCGCTTAAATGTTCAACGCTGCTTACAACAATCCAAATCCATTCAACACATTTTATTTCATCAACAAGCTGCTGCTGCTGCTGCTGCTGGTGTGGATCGTCTTCAGCACAATTTTAATTTCCCAACCAAGTCCAAGTTTCTTATGCTTGCCTAATACTATAGACAAGATTACAGTTGACTAGTAAAACTTGAGAAGATTTAGCTAGAGTAGAGTAGAGTGGAGTGTGGTAGACTAGACTCCTTGGATTAATGCTAAAAGAAATTATGGTCGACAATTTAACGACGACGTTGAATCGGATTGGAGTGGACTAAAGTTTGGTTGAGTTAAGTAGAGATGATTATGCTTCGCTGTACACAGTTGCCTTGACTTATCCCTAATCCTATTCCTATACTTTTCCTTATTCTTCGTTCGTCTTTTCATTTACTACATGCGATCCACATTCTTGTCCGTTTCAGTCAAAGTCAATAAATTTCTTGCTAACTTTACTCAGGTGCCAGTCTACTAGTCAGTCTGCCCTGCACTTCTATCTCCGCATCTATCTGCCCATCTATCTATCTATCTATTTTTATTCTTTCAGCAGTTTTTAAGGTGTTTTAAGCTTTCAATATTTGTTCTTGCTGGTCTTGTTTTTATAGCTCAGTGTTCATCCTCAGTATAGTCCTTGGTCTACCTTAAAAGGTTTTATTCAACACTTAATGATGACTGATAATGGTTTATGGTGTTTTTAAGTTGCCAAACAACAGAAGGAAACATTTTGCAGAAAAATCTTAAAATTTTCTTCTTGTGCTAAATTAATTTAGTTGTACGACGAGAGCAACATGCACTACAAAAATATCACACCTGTGCGCCTTGGGAGACATTTTGTCCTTCTTGTACTCGTTGGCTTTGAGCATCATCCTGAATCCTGCATGACTAAATGCGATCACGCAAAAGACATAAACAATGTACGACGATGCGTTAAAGATATAAACCAACAATAATAACAGCAGCAACAGTAAGAAAAACCAAAGGAACATTGCGTGCTATAATAAAAAGCAGTAAACAGCAGTCACGACATAACAGAACAGGACAGGAGTAGAGAAGTAGTACGATATCTACAGCAGAGGATAGAATGGCATCCAATTTCAACGCAACACAACTTGATTCGACTCAGGCAGATGACAGATTGCACAAATCCAAATATTGTACCTACATACGTGTGTGGGAGTTTGTTGAACGTTATTATTGTATATAAGTATTCACCCATATGTCGGAGGTCTCCCTCCTTAGCTTGTGCATACTTTTAACGGTATAGTGTAGTGTTAAGTGTAAGTGTTGAGTACTGCTGAATGTTCAGGTGAGATGATGAGGCTGCTGAGGTTCGTTCTTTTGTACAACGCATTGCTCATTACAAATGAAAAACGGAAATGGGCAACAACACCTGGGCACAATACAATACAAAATGAGACTCTCCTTCCGTTCTTGTGTTTACCTACAATCTCAGTGGTTCTTAAACACATGCATGTAGTCAAAAACGCAAAGGCACGTTTTGAAAAAATTAGAATTTTGAAGTAAATAGTTACATAAATTTAAGAATTAGTCTATTTTAGAACGAAACACTACTCTCTGATGCCATTCATTTATTCATTCATTCATTAATTCATTTATTTTATATTTAATACATAAAAATACTTATAATTAATAACATCTATGTTGAATGGAAAGATAATCCATAAAGCTAACTTATTGAACTATTAATTTGTTACTTATGGCATTTCTTTATTGAAAAATTCTATAAATTCTATAAAATTATTTAATATTGTTGATTCCGGTATTGGCACAGTTTAAGAACCGCTGCTCTTACATACCAAGTTATTGCTGTTGTTTTTGTCATTAAAACAGGTACTCAACAACAGGCCAACAAAACCAACTAACCACCTCTTTCTTCCCTTACCTTTTACCGTGACAATTCACATACCCAGCCTCGCATATGGAAATCCACACACGTTTAAAACACAAAAACGCCATTGAGCACGAAAAACATAAATGTCAACGTGAAAGCATTAAAAGAAAAAGAGAGAAAATATATATATATATAAAAAAAAAAAGAAATTAAGAAAAATAAACAATGAAGAATATAAGAAAATAAAAAAAAAAAACAACAAAAAAAAATGCTAAAGTAAACAAACAAATGAATACAAGAATGAATGAATGAACAAGTATTAAATAACGGAAATACTATCATTATTGCATGACGGAAACGGAAGTGGTACCGCCATTGCGACTGGTACAAGTATTTAACATAAACACACATACACTCATGGACAAAATAATAAAAGCATCTTATTAGCAATGGAATTCTTTCATTTAATGCCTTGGTAACGAAGTAGCCAAAAACCGATTAATTTACCAAACCATTAAGTCTATTAATTTGAATAAAATATAGGGAATGTCAGATGAAAATCATAATTTGAAAATAATCATTTGTTTTGAAATTTATTCCATTATTATGATTATGGATTTTTTATACAGGTTTTTTAGTTCTAGCATGCTGACACTAGCAGTGGTATTCTTTTGAAAAAATCGGGAGGAGATCTGCTCAAATGGCTCTCCAAGATACAAGAGACGCTTTTTTCACACCTATATAACTTTAAGAATATTCTTGCTTTTTTAAACTTCTATCTTTTCTATAGTCGAGAGGGCTTAAGTCGCCCTTTCAAGCCTCAGCTCTGAGCTTAAGTTTCTCAGTTAACAATGGTTTTTTTTTTTTTTTATTTTGAAACGCAAGATTATCGTTTGTTATGGCATTAAGAACAAACTGCAAGTGATAAAACTCAACCAAAATCTTCTCCAATTCAACATTCTGCTACTTACCATCCAATCTGATTAAGAATTGAACGTTAAGATCATCCATTTTTCAAATTATATTGAATAATTACAGATAACTTGAAAATGACACATACATAAAAAACATTTATTTTTAGGGCTCCGGACCCAAAGGGTACCAAACGGAATCCTATTACTAAGACTTCGTTGTCCGTCCGTCCGTCCTCGGGTCATATCTCATAAACCGTAATAGCTAGGAAGTTGAAAGAATATGTAGTTCTATCCGGGCGTACTAATATTAAAATATTTTCAAAAATACGCAGAAAAATTTTGGTTTGTATGGCAGCTATTGTATATGATCGACTAACCGCGCGATCTTAAAATTTGCTTCGTTAGTGGAAATGTATTTGAAACTTGTATTGTCAAAATTTCAGTTTGATCGAACCAGAAGGGAGGATACTTCCTATACAAAACCCCATAAAATTCAGGTTCTTATTAAAAAAAACTTTCTTGTTTTTTGACTATTGAACTTAAATTTAGACACTATAACTTTTTAACATAGGTGCATTTTGTTGGAAACAGCCAAATCGGATCACTGGGGGGTAGCTCCGTGAGCGAGTGTGATTCGCACTTGGCCGTTTTTTTTTAAGTTTTCTCAGAGGGTCGGGGTACAGTTTAACAGCCATAGAGTTACAGTATAATGACAATACAACAGTAGATTATATACATATATGAGAAATACAAAACCTTTAACCTCAGCATATTCTTGGTTATCAAAATCAAGTAAAAACAAATTATTATTATAATTAATTTTAATAAATATGTATCTATTGCTCCTTTAATATAATTAGCATCGTTGGCTGGTGCCCTTCTTCAATTTCCGATTCCCAGCCATTTTCGGTATTACACATCACAAAAGAAATTAACTATAACATGATACACTGTAACCCATGCCCTGCTGTTTAAAACAAAAAATCGATAAAACTTTATCGGTTAGAAATTACAATAAACTATTTAAATTGAAAATTGAATGGAACATATACATATTTACTCAATTCACTAACCAAATTTTTCAGAATTATTTTATATCTGTAATAAAATCGTAGTCTTTGTCAGTTAGTTCCCGTGCTGTTCAAGTATCAATTAAAAGCCACTCATTTCATTGAAAATCAAATTACTGAAATGCAAGAAGCTTTATTTGGCGCACGGCATAGACTTTATTTCGTCAAAATTGAACTAAAAAATATTCTATAATTTATAATTTATAAAAGATTATATTTTAAATATGTTTTTTCTAGCAAATTTGCAAATAAACCTTGTAAAAAACCTCACAAGATTTTGTCGCTTCTAAACCCTTTCACACAATTGTAGTCGTTGGCTGATCGTGCAAAGGCGTCGATTCGGTATGAACAGTATGCGTACGTGACTTTCGTGTCAGAAGTTCGAACCAAGTTAAAAGCTTTTTTTTTATTTTTTTGTTTGTATTTCGCACTACATCTTTATATATAAACTTCGAGTGTATGAAATTTTGTGACTCTTAATCTCCTAAACGGCTAGACCAATTTTGATAATTTTATTTTTTTTTGTTGTTTTTTACTTATGGGGTCACCAAAATGGTTTATGCTTCAGTTTGACCCGGTAGGTGGCGCTGTTGTCGAGATACATGCACTTTTTTTTACCAAATTGTTAACATTTTTTCACCTAGCGCTCACTAGACCGACTAGACACTAAACCGATTTTAATATTTTTTTCTTTTAAATGACAAATGAATGCTAGTTGCAAGAGTTGCGTACTTTTTTTTTTTCAGTTTTTAACTTTTCATAAAATATTTTAAAGTGTTAAGTTTTTTGAAAACCACTGTAAGACCAAGCATAATGCTTTTACTTTGGTTGTTGTTGTTGTTGTATTTTTCCTCTCTGAGTACGCACTTTTTGTGCATAAATAAAACATTTTTTGATAAATTTCCTGTCCAGCAAAATATTTTAATGTAAGGAATTAATGCTATCTTCTATTTGTCCAAATGAAGTACTAATTTATTATACATATATGTAAATTTATCTTTCTATCTATCTTAGCACGGGTCGAAGCTGGGGCTGGTTACTAGCATACAATAGTTTTATACTCTAGTATTATTAGTTAGTTTTGAATGTAAGAGCGGTGTTAAGCAAGGATGTGCGCTTTCTCCGCTGTTGTTTATCAACGTCCTGGATTTAGTCCTTGAAGCTGCAGAAATCGAAAACATAGGACTCAACTGGAAGTTGCACAGAAAATTGAGCGACCTGGAATACGCCGACGATGTAGCACTGCTAACGAATCGCTGTTCGGATATGCAAACCCAACTAGACAAACTCACTGTGGAGTCTAAAAAAGTGGGATTGAATATTAATTGCATGAAGACCAAGAGCATGCGATTAAATACCGCTACTAGCACCCATCTTATAATCGAAGGTAACGACATCGAGGAGGTTGAACGTTTCGAATATCTTGGTAGTCAAATAACAACAAGCGGGGGAACCCATATCGATATAGAGTACAGAATTCAAAAAGCCAAAACCGCTTGGGAGACTTATGAACTTCTGGAGAGCTAAGCATGTCCACCAGAAGACGAAAATAAAAATATTTAACGCTTGTGTGAAATCTGTCTTGCTATATGGCTGTGAGACTTTGCATACTACAACTACTAACATAAGAAAACTACAAACGTTCATCAACCGTAGTCTTCGTCTAGCGAATCTGGTGGCCAAGAACTATTAGCAATCAGCGACTCTGGCAAATCTGCGAGCAAGACCCAATTGAAATTGTGTTACGGAAACGAAAGTACGGCTGGCTGGGACATACCCTTCGCAAAAATAGCGACGAAATACCCCATGCCATATTGGAGTGGAACCCTCAAGGGACGAGGTCCAGAGGAAGACCGAAATTGACGTGGAGACGAACTGTTGCGGCTGAAACAAGAAAATCTATGAGCGAGCTTCGCGCATTAGCACGCACATAGGGATAGATGGAAATCCTTTGTTAATCAGCTTTGTAAATAGACTATGTTTACAATTTCTTTAAATTGTAAATACGTCATAAATAATAATAAAATAATTATTAGTTTGATTTAAAGTTTTTAACGGACAGAAAGAGACATTGGAGACCCCATAAAGTAAATGCATTCTTGATTAGCTCGACGAGACGAGGTAATTAAGCCGTGACGAGACGGTCCATCTGTATGTATGCAAACAAGTCTCTCAGTTTCTTAGCTAGAGAGCTAAATTTTTCGCAAATTCATTTTTTACCTATCATTTTTCCGATTATTAAAAATGGAATGCTAGAAAATGCACCTAGTATGTCAATAATTCGAAGAATGGTCAAAAAAACTGAAGAAACTGATCCGTTTTTGGACTGTAAGTCTCTTTTGCGCTAACGTACCGGTCGGTCTCGTACCAGATTCACCTTATTTAAGAGTTAAAACCAGCAGACCAAGCATTGCGCCGGCAAGTCGTTCAAGGGATAATGAACCAAAGTGAAGTGAATACAGATTTTTCGAAAAAAAATCACTTTCACCGATGAAGGGCGTTTTCTGCTGAATGGTTTCGATCATAAACAAAATTGTCATATTTGGCACATAGAAAATCCCAACGCTTTCCTGGAGAAACAAATGCATCAACAACGAGCAACCGTCTAGTGCGGATTTTGGTCAGGTGGTGAATAGCATCCTTACAGGAACAATAATAACAGAGATTTGAACGACATGTGATTTCATCAGGGCGGCGTTACCTGCCACAAAGCACAACAAACTATGAATTTATTGCAACACCGACTTCCAGATTAAATCATATCACGAAATTCTGATGCCAATTGGCCACAAAAGATCATGTAAAATAACGCCGCACGGGTTAGAGTAGGACTTTTGAGAAATATGGGAGTTATGCGAATAAGCCAGAAACAATTCCCAAGTTCAAGGCCGAGTTCCAACGCGTCATCGATGAGATCCACCTACAGCTTTGTCAAAAAGTCATTGAAAATTTCATACAAATAGCAATGGCGTGTCACCAGAGCCGCGTGGGCCATTTGCCAGATATATTTTGCCAAGTTTTGGTTTAATATAAAATGTGAATTGACTTTTGACGGCAAACATTTTTATATCAAAATCTACTATAGTTAAAAGTACCATGGATCTAGAAACAATTGTTTGCGAACCTACTACAAAGCAATTAATGATATGCGTGTTGAAGCTAATCGGTTGGGATATTTATTACATTTAATAAGCAATTTGTTGTTTGTTTTGTCGTTGTTTCTATTTCTAAGAATTGTAACTCTAATTAATCTCTCTAATGATCTCAAAAAAAAAAAAAAAAGGAAAACATTTATTACATTTTATAAGCAATTTGGCTTAAATTACAATAGACACATTTGTTGTTGCTCCTAAGGACTTGCAACTCTAATTAAATGATCTTAACAAAAAAAAAAAACAGAAAATCATTTATTACATTTACACATTCGCTGTTCCTGTTCATGACTTTGAACTCTAATTAAATGATCTCAAAAAAAAAAAAGGAGAAAAACATTTATTACATTTTATAAGCAATTTGGCTTAAATTACAATAGACACATTTGTTGTTGCTCCTAAGGACTTGCAACTCTAATTAAATGATCTTAACAAAAAAAAAAAAGAAAAACATTTATTACATTTACACATACGCTGTTCCTGTTCATGACTTTGAACTCTAATTAAATGATCTCAAAAAAAAAAAAGGAGAAAAACATTTATTACATTTTATAAGCAATTTGGCTTAAATTACAATAGACACATTTGTTGTTGCTCCTAAGGACTTGCAACTCTAATTAAATGATCTTAACAAAAAAAAAAAAGAAAAACATTTATTACATTTACACATACGCTGTTCCTGTTCATGACTTTGAACTCTAATTAAATGATCTCAAAAAAAAAAAAAGAAGAAAAACATTTATTACATTTACACATTCACTTTTCTTGTTCATGAGCAATTTGCCTTATTTACACATTCGCTTTTCTTGTTCATGACTTTGAACTCTAATTAAATGATCTCAAAAAAAAAAAAAAAGAAAAACATTTATTACATTTTATAAGCAATTTGGCTTAAATTACAATCGACACATTTATTGGCGCTCGTAAGGACTTGCAACTCTAATTAAATGATCTTAACAAAAAAAAAACACATTTTATAAGCAATTTGTTGTTTGTTTTGTCGTTGTTACTGTTTCTGAGAATTTGAACTCTAGTTAAATGATCTCACCACAAAAAAAAGAAAAAAATTATTTATAAAAATTGTTTGGGCTAAATAAGGATCCAACCGATTATGAAATCAAGTGCAGAGTTAAAACACTAGCAACATCAATAACAGTAACAGCCGACAGCTTCAAAATTATTTAAAGAAATTAACGGAAAATGAAGAATGAATACTAATATGTTTAAAAAAAGTAACGCAAAAAAATTAATAAAAATTGTTTGGGCTTAAATTGTGTGTACCGTGTGCATTAGATGAACAATTCTCAACTAGGCTGATATTGTTGGTGATTATTATTACTATTGCTTAAAAAAAAAAAAAAAAAAATGTATTACAAGAACCAAAATGATAAAACTTTAGCAACATCAATAACAATAACAGCAGACAGCTTCAAATTATTTAAAGAAATTAACGAAAAATGAAAAAGATTAATAAATTGACATATAAAAAATTTATTAAAAAGAAAGAAAAGAATTTATTATAATAATAAAATAGAAAAAACAAGAACAGATCATAAAATTAAAATTAACATTAAGATGAAGATTTCAGTTCAAAGTGAGTAGCTTAAAATCTGTTCAGAAGGCATTTTTTTAAATAAAATAAAAATCAACAATGTGAAAAAACTCTACGAACTATTTGAAATGCTTAGGATCAGAAGGGAATAAAAAAATATATTCAATTATAGTTCAAATTTCAATAATTAAATCCACTAATAAATTAATTAATAATCTGATTAGTTTGTAAATTGTTTATTGTACAAAATTCAATTCTGGAAATCACCATGCGATTCTGATCGTATTAATGAATTCTCGTATGCAAACGTAACTATGTATATACTTTGTGGGGCATTAGGTGCATAGTTCTTTCTACACATTGTAATTATTAGACTAAAATGCTTACATACTTGTATAACAAACATATTGTACTTCATATAGAATAATATGCAGATTTTTATATATTATTTTAATTGTTAATTAATTGAAATGACAATATTAATTAACGCAGAAAATGTTGTGTGTTGTGAAATCATCAATCAAATCGTCACCAAAACACACTAAAATATATCATATCATAACACATGTAAAGGGTATTGTCATAATATTAATTATTGTACCATAGTTGCAAAATATTGCATTGTCAGCATGAGGGGTGGTTAACGTTGTTACAACAACCAACTCTACACACACTACTTAAATGTATAAGTATGACTACATTTACGAATATGTACAATTGTATGTTCGAATACGCTGAGTTAGTTCGAAAGAAAGAAACTTAAATTAAATATTTTTTTTTCCTCTTCTAAAGGTAAGCAATGCATTGGTTTTGTTAGATTCAGAGAAATCGAATTTGTGTTTTTTGTATGTTCGAATACTCTGAGTTAGTTCGAAAGAAAGAAACTTAAATTAAATATTTTTTTTTCCTCTTCTAAAGGTAAGCAATGCATTGGTTTTGTTAGATTCAGAGAAATCGAATTTGTGTTTTTTGTATGTTCGAATACTCTGAGTTAGTTCGAAAGAAAGAAACTTAAATTAAATATTTTTTTTTCCTCTTCTAAAGGTAAGCAATGCATTGGTTTTGTTAGATTCAGAGAAATCGAATTTGTGTTTTTTTATTTTCTTTCTCTTTATTTGTTTTTTTATTTTTGAGTTTTCGCTTTATTTTAGTGCATTTGGATTTTTAAAAATATTTTTTCTTTTCATTTTGTTTGGATTGGTGGTAGAGTAATTGCGCATTTTTGGTTTTATTTAATTTTTTTTTTTTTTGATATCTAATTTAAACTTAAATAGTTCACACATTTTATTGAGTTTTTATTGAATTCATCTTCGTGTTCCATTTTTTTATATTTCCTTTTGTCAACTACTTATCTCTAATCGCAATCATGTAATCATCAAATGTTATTTTTTTATTTTTTACCAGTATCATTATTTGTATCATTTCCTTCTTCAGATATTTCATTATTGCTTGTATCTACCAGATTACTATTATTCTCTTTGTGACTTTCATCACCTGTTGCTATAGACTGATTCCCATCACTGTTAAGCTTAAGCTGTCGTTGAGCTTCTAACCACTGTTTAGCAAAGGGGAAAATACATTCTGCTCTTACTAACTTGACGGTCAACTTCTTCGTCTTCATTATTTTATTTACTTTATTTTCATTAGATTTATTAGTAGTCTTTTTACTTGGTTGCTTTCGTTTAACTTTGTTGAATGAATTGCCACCACGCCCAAATCCGCCTTGAACAATAAAAATATTTTTTTTTTCATTTTGTTGTAATTTATAGAAGAGTTATTTCGTATTTTTGGTAGACTTTCCATTCAATTTCCTCATTCAACATTTATTTATTTTATTTAATTTTTTTTTTTTGATATCTAATTTAAACTTAAATAGTTCACACATTTTATTGAGTTTTTATTGAATTCATCTTCGTGTTCCATTTTTTTATGTTTCCTTTTGTCAACTCCTTATCTCTAATCGCAATCATGTAATCATCAAATGTTATTTTTTTATTTTTTACCAGTATCATTATTTGTATCATTTCCTTCTTCAGATATTTCATTATTGCTTGTATCTACCAGATTACTATTATTCTCTTTGTGACTTTCATCATCTGTTGCTATAGACTGATTCCCATCACTGTTAAGCTTAAGCTGTCGTTGAGCTTCTAACCACTGTTTAGCAAAGGGGAAAATACATTCTGCTCTTACTAACTTGACGGTCAACTTCTTCGTCTTCATTATTTTATTTACTTTATTTTCATTAGATTTATTAGTAGTCTTTTTACTTGGTTGCTTTCGTTTAACTTTGTTGAATGAATTGCCACCACGCCCAAATCCGCCTTGAACAATAAAAATATTTTTTTTTTCATTTTGTTGTAATTTATAGAAGAGTTATTTCGTATTTTTGGTAGACTTTCCTTTCAATTTCCTCATTCAACATTTATTTATTTTATTTATTTTTTTTTTTTTGATATCTAATTTAAACTTAAATAGTTCACACATTTTATTGAGTTTTTATTGAACTCATTTATTTTTTATCCATTTCTTCATTATCCAATAAATGAATATTAATCGGTTTGTCAGTATCATCATTTGTTATTTCCATATTGTCCGATGGCTTTATAACATTTTGATCATCAGTTATCTTTTCTTTGGAGTTGATATCATTATTTTGAATATCATATGAAGGTTTAGTAATGATACCATTTCTATCCTCCGTATTTGTTGATTCTACCACAACATTTGCATCTTCTTTCGGAGAATCTTTGTTATCATCCATTGTACCAGTATCATCTTTTTGTTTTTCTTTTGAAGTTTCACTTTCATCTTCAATGAGAGATGCACTTGAATCAATTAGACCCACTGTCGGAATCTTATTCTGTATATCTTCTCTATCTTTTTCTGTTGTTGGAACATTATTTATTTATATCATTATTTGTATCATTTCCTTCTTCAGATATTTCATTATTGCTTGTATCTACCAGATTACTATTATTCTCTTTGTGACTTTCATCACCTGTTGCTATAGACTGATTCCCATCACTGTTAAGCTTAAGCTGTCGTTGAGCTTCTAACCACTGTTTACCACCACGCCCAAATCGGCCTTGAACAATAAAAATATTTTTTTTTTTCATTTTGTTGTAATTTATAGAAGAGTTATTTCGTATTTTTGGTAGACTTTCCTTTCAATTTCCTCATTCAACATTTATTTATTTTATTTATTTTTTTTTTGATTTCTAATTTAAACTTAAATAGTTCACAAATTTTATTGAGTTTTTATTGAACTCATTTATTTTTTATCCATTTCTTCATTATCCAATAAATGAATATTAATCGGTTTGTCAGTATCATCATTTGTTATTTCCATATTGTCCGATGGCTTTATAACATTTTGATCATCAGTTATCTTTTCTTTGGAGTTGATATCATTATTTTGAATATCATATGAAGGTTTAGTAATGATACCATTTCTATCCTCCGTATTTGTTGATTCTACCACAACATTTGCATCTTCTTTCGGAGAATCTTTGTTATCATCCATTGTACCAGTATCATCTTTTTGTTTTTCTTTTGAAGTTTCACTTTCATCTTCAATGAGAGATGCACTTGAATCAATTAGACCCACTGTCGGAATCTTATTCTGTATATCTTCTCTATCTTTTTCTGTTGTTGGAACATTATTTATTTATATCATTATTTGTATCATTTCCTTCTTCAGATATTTCATTATTGCTTGTATCTACCAGATTACTATTATTCTCTTTGTGACTTTCATCACCTGTTGCTATAGACTGATTCCCATCACTGTTAAGCTTAAGCTGTCGTTGAGCTTCTAACCACTGTTTACCACCACGCCCAAATCGGCCTTGAACAATAAAAATATTTTTTTTTTTTTCATTTTGTTGTAATTTATAGAAGAGTTATTTCGTATTTTTGGTAGACTTTCCTTTCAATTTCCTCATTCAACATTTATTTATTTTATTTATTTTTTTTTTGATTTCTAATTTAAACTTAAATAGTTCACAAATTTTATTGAGTTTTTATTGAACTCATTTATTTTTTATCCATTTCTTCATTATCCAATAAATGAATATTAATCGGTTTGTCAGTATCATTTGTTATTTCCATATTGTCCGATGGCTTTATAACATTTTGATCATCAGTTATCTTTTCTTTGGAGTTGATATCATTATTTTGAATATCATATGAAGGTTTAGTAATGATACCATTTCTATCCTCCGTATTTGTTGATTCTACCACAACATTTGCATCTTCTTTCGGAGAATCTTTGTTATCATCCATTGTACCAGTATCATCTTTTTGTTTTTCTTTTGAAGTTTCACTTTCATCTTCAATGAGAGATGCACTTGAATCAATTAGATCCACTGTCGGAATCTTATTCTGTATATCTTCTCTATCTTTTTCTGTTGTAGGAACATTATTTATTTATATCATTATTTTTATCATTTCCTTCTTCAGATATTTATTTCATTATTGCTTGTATCTACCAGATTACTATTATTCTCTTTGTGACTTTCATCACCTGTTGCTATAGACTGATTCCCATCACTGTTAAGCTTAAGCTGTCGTTGAGCTTCTAACCACTGTTTAGCAAAGGGGAAAATACATTCTGCTCTTACTAACTTGACGGTCAACTTCTTCGTCTTCATTATTTTATTTACTTTATTTTTATTAGATTTATTAGTAGTCTTTTTACTTGGTTGCTTTCGTTTAACTCTACTGCTGACACTAGTTGATGCTGCAGCTCCATTCGCTACCGGTGTAATAGTGAGAGGTTGTGGCTGCGGCGGTGCATTTGTCGCCCCATAAGCCGATTGTGTACTACATATGCGCATTCCTACAGATTG
>JBAMAW010002503.1:0-65672 GCA_037043295.1 Amiota minor | reverse complement strand
ATGACGCATACACCGAAGGATACGCAAGAGAATAAGATGTCGAAGAGTACAAAAAGAAGCAGCAGAGCGCTCAGAGACAAACAGAAGAAGAGGTAATGAAAGGGGTGAAACGTTGCGAGAAGAGGAAGGAAAAATTGCTGAAATGACGTCGACACAGGAAGATAACAAAACAATTCGAACGGAGCAAAACGCTAATATTGAAAAGAGAATGCAGCAGTTGATAAAATTATTATCTCTTAAAATAGAAGTGGATGAGCGAAGGGAGGAAAGTAAAATGAATACATCAATGATTTCAGCAGAACATTTTGAAAAAGTAATAAATGACTTCGATGGATATTTGGTACCTGTTGATAAGTGGTTCGACATTTTTGAAAAAAACGCAGAAGCATATGAGCTTACAAAAAAACAGAAATATGTACAAGCCCGAGGAAAAATGCGAGGTGCAGCTCAATTGTTTTTGGAATCTGAATTGGTCGGTGACTATGATCAGCTCAAGTATGCATTGTATGAGGAATTTGAATGCAGTTTTAACAGCGCCGATGTCCATCAGCAGTTAAGAGAGAGAAAGAAGCGAAAGGGTGAGTCATTCCACGAATACATGCTTAACATGAAAAAAATTGTAGTGAACGGTAAAGTCGAAGAGGTAGCTGTATTGTATTGGGTGTATGCATATGATTCCGCCCTTTCCGATAGTTTCGCTAGTATCGCCGCTTACACTTGCACACTAAAATACTAATACTTGCATTCGATAGTGCCTTCTATCAGCTGTTAAACACAGTGTATAACAGCTGATAGAAGCATAAACAACAAATATTTCTAATTCATTGAAAATGTCGAGTTTTATCCCAAGTAAACATCATTTGCGGGAGGTTTTATTGCACTATTTTGTTGCAAAGAAAAGTGCAGCGGAAACTTATCGTTTGCTTGCTGATGTTTACGGTGAGCATGCTCCATCGAATACAACTTGCAAAGAATGGTTTCGACGATTTAAAAATGATGATTTTGACATTGAGGACAGAGAACATGGAAAACCACCCAAAAAATTTGAAGATGCTGAATTGGAAGATTTATTGACCGAAGATTGTTGTCAAACACAATCAGAATTGGCAACAACATTAAATGTTGATCAATCAACTATTTCAAGACGTTTGCAAGCAATGGGAATGGTTCAAAAAGTCAATAACTGGGTGCCACATGAATTGAAAGACCGAGACATCGAACGTCGCAAAACCATTTGTGAAATGCTGCTTCAAAGACAAAAAAGAAAAGGTTTTTTGCATCGGATAATCACGGGAGATGAAAAATGGATATATTACGAGAATCCTAAACGCAAAAAATCTTGGCTGAAGCCAGGTGAGGCCGGCCCATCACAGCCAAAGAAAAATATTCATTGTACCAAGGTTATGCTCTGTATTTGGTGGGATCAGAAAGGTGTTGTGCACTATGAGTTGCTGAAACAGTCTGATACTATCACTGGCGATGTTTACAGACGACAACTAATGCGGTTGAAGGTAGCTATAGAAGAAAAACGACCGGAATGGGTGAATAGGCATGACAAATTAATTCTTCAACATGACAACGCCAGACCGCATACGGCAAATGTTGTGAAAACATATTTAAATGGACAAGACTGGGAAGTGCTACCCCACCCGCCATATTCACCAGATATAGCCCCTTCAGATTTTCATTTATTTCGAAGGATGCAGTCTGATCTTACGGGAGAGCGATTCACTTCTTATGAAGATATCAAAATTTGGCTTCATAATTGGATTGCCTCAAAAGACCAGGACTTCTTTATGCAAGGAATCCGTAAATTGCCTGAAAGATGGGCAAAGGTTGTAGCTGCAGATGGGGCATACTTTGAATAAATAAATTTTCCTTTTTCTAAACAAGCAAATTTGTTTTGTTTTCACAAAAAAGGGCGGAATCATATGCATACACCCAATATAAAAACGGAGTACAAATCAAATTTATATCGCTGCATGTCGTTGAAAGAACTCAAAGATGAGTATATGATATTTGAGCGCATAAACGAAAGAAAAGAAGAAGAAACCGTCGCCAAAGATAAGTGTAACGGAAACAGCAAATGGAAGGGGGTACACTTTAAAAGAAGGCAATTTTGTTTCAATTGTGGCTCAGCAGAACATAAAAGGAAAGATTGCAAAGATGAAACAAAATGCTTTCATTGTAATAAAAATGGGCATATTGCGAGAGTTTGTCCAAATAAACTTGAAAGAGTAAGTGTGGTTCAAAGCTGCAATCGTATTAAAACAATTGTTGTCAACGGCGTCCAGATAGATTGCCTAATCGATACAGGGTCAGACGTTACTATTATGTTGTCAAAAAGTTGCACAATATTAAACTATACGAAAATGTGTCTTTGCTACGTGGTTTGGGCAACATAATAACTAAGCCGATAGGAAGTTTTGTAGCCCGAGTAACAGTGGATCAGCTGCATACACAATTTGTCGTAGTCCCTGACAAGAAAATGGATCACAATGCGTTGCTGGGATACGATTTTTTAAGTAAAATTCGTTTTACCGCCGATAAACATGGGTTCTATTTCACAAGCCTAGGAGAAGAGAATTCAACAGAGATGTATAACGAGGTATATAATGTGGCAGAAACACCTAACAGTTTCACAGTGCCACCGCAACACCAAAAAAGTATAGAGAACTTAATTAAAAAATGTTGTCAGCCGGTAGCCGACTCAAAGCAGTGCCCGATGGAGTTGAAGATTATTCCAGACGGAGTAATTAAGCCGTTTAGACAATCCCCGAGTCGCTTATCAGAAACTGAAGCTATGGCAGTTAAAAAACAGGTAGATGAATGGCTTGATCAAGGTGTTGTTCGCAAGTCATTTTTAAATGTTGCAAGCAGAATTGTCGTCGTGAAAAAGAAGGATCATACGTTGAGAGTGTGCGTCGACTACAGGAAGCTTAATAGTATGGTACTAGCAGATTGCTTTCCAGTGCCTGTAGTAGAAGATGTTTTGGAGAAATTGCGAACCGCCAAATTCTATACCATAATGGATCTCGAAAATGGATTCTTCCATGTGCCTGTCGAGGAGACTATTAAACCGTATACAGCATTTGTTACAAGAGAAGGACTATTTGAATTTAATAGAGCACCGTTTGGCTTTCGAAACTCTCCAGCTGCCTTTATACGTTTCGTGAATTTTATTTTCCAAGAGCTGGTCAATAATGACGTGTTGCAGTTATACATGGACGATATAATTATCTATGGGGCGTCGACAGAGGAATGCTTGGAGAAAACTGAAAGTGTTTTAGAAACAGCAGCTAAGTACAATGTAAAGATCAAGTGGAAGAAGTGTAATTTTATGCAGACACGAATAAGTTTTCTTAGTCACGAAATAGAAAGCGGGAAAATTTGGCCAGGAAAAGAAAAAACAAAAGCTGTAAGCCGCTTTGCGAAGCCGGAAAACATAAAAGCCGTTCAAGCATTTTTGGGGTTTTTCAGAAAATTCATCCCAGGTTATGCAGAAGTAGCCCATTGACGAATTTATTGAAAAAAGATACGGAGTTTAATATTAGTGCAGCTGAATTGCAGTCGATAGAGCAGTTGAAGCAGTCGTTAACAAGCGAACCCGTGCTGCACATCTACTCAAGAGAAGCTGTAACCGAATTACATACAGATGCATCCAAAGATGGCTTCGGGGCAGCTGAAAGAAGGTAAGCCAATCTATTTTTGGAGCAAAAAAACATCGGAAGCAGATTCGAAAAAAACATAGCTACATTCTGGAGGTTAAAGCAGCTTACTTAGCATTGAAAAAGTTTCGCCATTACCTGCTGGGGATCCATACTTGGTCGTATCGCCAGTTGTTACAACACAACTTAAAAGAGCTCAGCAAAATGACGGTCACATAAAGGCTATTGTTCAAATATTGAAAGAAGCACCGTACGAAAATTACAAGTTGAAAGGAGGATTGCTGTTCAAAGAAGTTGGGGGGAACGAACTACTGGTTGTCCCAAAGTTGATGGAGCGAGAAGTGATCATGAATGCCCATGAATCTGGTACTTTGCCATTCGGAAGACGATGCACAATATCCAGCAGCAGTTCTACATTCCGCATCTGGAGGTAAAAGTAACAAAAATTATAGTTAATTGCATACGTTGTATAATTCACAGTAGAAAGCAGGGTAAACCAGAGGGGTTTCTACACTATATTGAAAAGGGCGAACTGCCGCTACACACGCTACATATTGATCATCTAGGGCCAATGGATGCAACATCGAAACAATATAAATTTATCTTAGTTATGGTAGACGCATTTTCGAAATTCGTCTGGATCTTCCCAACAAAGTCAACCGGAGCTACTGAATCAGGAACTGATAGAGCGTTTCAATGAAGAGCGGCATCAACTACGGGCAGAGGCTAAGCGCAATATACAGCTGGCACAAGAGGCATATAAAAAAAAGCTATGATAAAAAGCGGCGGGATGAGCATGTATATAAGGTAGGCGATTTGGTGGCGATAAAGCGGACCCAATTTGTAGCAGGTCGAAAGTTAGTGAGCAAGTACTTGGGTCCATATGAAATCATTAAGATAAAACGCAATGGTCGATACGATGTAAAGAAAGCTGCTGTGGATGCTGAGGGACCAAACGTTACAGCTGTGATAACATTAAGTTGTGGAAGTTTATTGCTGAAAATGAAGATTTGCTGTCATCCGGGTCGGATGAAGAAGATCAGAATGGCCGAATGAGAGAGCATGTTTGTAGCTGACTGCCTGAGTCGATATGTTTTGATAAGCACACCTGTGTTGTTGTTGTTGCGAGAAACTCCGTTAATCGCTGGCTTACGTTGTGTTGCTGTAGGAAGTTAATCGTTGTAGCTTAAGTTGCTATTAGTGTTGTAGTTAGAATCGTTGTAATTGTTGAAATTAGTGATGACCTTCTTTTTGGGTACCTTTTTTTGTAGAAGTAGTTGGTACGAAGCTCTGCATGCACATGTCGGGTCGGTAGAGGAATGATCACCTTTGCAGTTGGGGCACATTATTAATTATAGCATTGTGTCAATTTATTGGGAGATTTGGATTTATGTTCCCATCGCACTTTGGTGTGATTGATGCAGGAATAATTTTTCCTCAGTTCTTGTGAAGTGATCGACTTATTCTCAAAGTACACTAAGTATAGAAGAATATCCACCTCTAGTTTTCTTTTCCACTTCAAGATTAGTAATTTTGTCTAGGCCTAACAGATCTGCTTTATATGGTTTTGTGTTTATCGTTTCATAAGAGTAGATCTCACAATCTGTAGCTTTCATCTCAATAAGAGCAAGATTGTAATGATTCAATGTTTTTAAGAA
Source organism: Amiota minor (assembly GCA_037043295.1). Classification (NCBI taxonomy): domain Eukaryota; kingdom Metazoa; phylum Arthropoda; class Insecta; order Diptera; family Drosophilidae; genus Amiota; species Amiota minor. Next base: position 60,346 of record JBAMAW010002503.1, on the reverse strand, counting down.
AACTTTTATTTCAATGGCGATTGTTTTGATGCTATAATCGGTAAAGAGTAATATTTTTAAGAGGTCGAGTTAGGTCGAGTAAATTCGCGACAGATGAAGAATAGAATCAAATAGTTTTGTGACCACACAGAGTGAGAGTTGCTCAAAGACAAATAATAAAAATTAATACAAAAAGGAAATTAAAACATAAATTTTACAATAAATAAAAATCATAATTAAAGTTTTGTTCTAAATGGACCAGCGCTCTACACGGGTGTCCCACGACACCTTCCTTTTTTTATGCAGGACTACTATAAAGGATTCTTTCCAGAAGGAAAAGATGTGCTCTGAAGTCATAACTTGAATATTTTCCGAAGCGGCTTACATAAAGAATCACCACAGTACTTAAGTACACAACTATGTATTTTGTCTGGACCGGGTGAGTAAGAGCTTTTCCACGATTTCAAATTTATGAGAAGACACTCCACCCCAATTTCAGTAGAAACAATGTAGTTACATTGGGAAATGGGATAAGGATAACGAGTGTAAATATATGATTTAGAAGAATAACCTTAATTTTTTTTTATTTTTTTTATTGATGGTATTTATTGAATCTCGTATATAAATGAATAGGACTAACAATTAGGTTTCAACTCTTAAAAACTAATACACGTGTGTCCTTCCTACAATGAAGAGGAAGGGGTTCACTTAGCACAACGAGCATCTAAGTAAGCAAAAGGGCAGCACGATCATAACGAATCAGTCGAAATGAGTGCCTTGGAGCTCCCATGATTATTCTAAGTATCTTGGACTTTGCTTTATTTGGAAGCGGACAAAGGACTTCTGCATCCGCTAAAATGGCCTCCGTTACAATTGACCAAAGAGTTTAATTGAAACAAAGGGTGGTCAAACAGGGCGTCCAAAATATCATGATGTGCTGAAGTAACTAGATATTTCGAAATACCATGAAATGGGTGGGAGGTTCAAAACACCCATCGCGATAAGAGAGTCACTGGCATGACTCAAATAAGTTTCCAAATTGGAATTTGGTGGGACATAAGAACATAATAGAAAACAAGAAAGAACGTTATCTTCGACTATGCCGAAGATGAAATGTTTCATTGTAGTATTCAAATGGGTGGTTTGTATGGGAGGTACCCCCTAGAGGTTCGATTGGGCTGGTTCTGACAAATATCTTGCGCCTGTCTTGGAAACTGATAGTGTCCAAGTTTCAGTTCGAAAGGACAAAACACAAAAAAGTTTTTCTAATAAGAACCTGAATTTTAATGGGGGTTTGTATGGGAGGTACACTCCCTATCAATCCGATCAAACTGAAATTTCGACAATATAAGTGTCTGAGGTATAGCCACCAATCTTTCAAATTTCAAAGATAGTGAGATTACTGGATCGTATAACTGCCATACAAACGAAAATGTTTCTTGTATGGGAATTCCTCTAAGTTTTTGAAAATATTTTAGTTTTAATATTTTTTGCTTATGCCCGTGAAAATTTCAACACTCTAGCTTGGGGGGCTATGAGATATGACCCGAGGACGGACAGACAATGAAGTCTCTGCAATAGGGTTCCTTTTGGTATTTTAAAATTTGTACCCTGGAGATATACTCGAAAACTTTCTAACGCGTAGTTGTCCTAGAATAGAAATATGGACACTTTTTGTCGTTTTTAAATTCAGTTTCATTTCACTTCTTACTGCCGGTTCTGTCGGCTTTTATGATTTTATGTAATGGTTTCCAATAATCTTATAAATTTGACTGGCTCGTTGGCCCAGAGGTTAGTGCGCTGTTCCCCGCTCAAGGCAAGTCTGGTCCTGCACTTTTCTAATTTCCTTCTTAACTTTCCCCTGAGCTGAAGGCCTCTGTCACTATTGCTCATAATAAATACTAGGTTATAATTATAATCTTAGTTTTAATAAATAAATAAATAAATCTTATAAATTTTTGTTGTGCTTCAACTATCAAGGCTTTTTTTTATATTGTAACATAACTTTTCATTTTCTTGGAAATATTCAATTGCCAAAATATCTTTTTCAAAACAATCATTTGTTCCTTTTTCCTTCGCTAAAATGTCTTTTTTAAAACAATAATTTTTTTTCTTTTTACATTTTTCGCATTGTGCATCTTGGTTTATATTGTAACTATCTACTTGAAATGTTAATTTTATGTTTAACGTTTTTATGAAATGTTTAGGTAGCACCACAATACAGCTCATAGTTTTATTGGATTATTACGTAATAAAAGATAGCATGAAATTTTAACAAAAGTTTTTAATTCGCTTCTATTTACATTAAAAATGAAACGTCTTTTAATTCGTCATATTTAACGTCACTTTTTAAACAAGAAATTTTAATACAACTGATCGGGCTACCCGAATCTAAGAGGCTTTATGTGAAAAAATATATGTTACTAGCAATACCTGGCGTGCGTTGCTACACCCCTATGCGTTAATTGAGTGTTTCTTCCAAAAAGCTTTCTTGTAAAATGTGTAATTAACTTGAATGAACAATATTTTTTAATAATCTATTATAACGTAAGCAACTTTAAGATTCATTTGTTCTTTAAAAAAAATAAAAATATTAAAATCGGTTCAGTACATTTTGCGCAAAATGAAAATATGTTAAAAAAATGACATAAAACCATCTATATCTGGACAACAATGCCACCTATCGGATCCAACCGGAGTGGTAGCTCAATAAGTACAACAAAAAAAAAAAAAAAAAAAAATCATCAAAATTCGTCCAGTCGTTCTCGAGTTTTGCGGGGTCATACTATTTTTTGGGTACATTATCTTTATATATATAATTCTTCTGTGAGTGTGTATGTCACTGAACTTCTCTTAAATGACGACCGATTTTGATGAATTTTTTTGTGTGTGTTCAAGGGGATCTGAGAATGCTTTAGATTCACAATTTATATATATAATTCTTCTGTGAGTGTGTATGTCACTGAACTTCTCTTAAACGACTGGACCGATTTTGATGAAATTTTTTGTGTATGTTCAAGGGGATCTGAGAATGGTTTAGATTCACAATATATGTATATAAAAGATAGTCGTGTTAGTTACACTATTTATAACTCAAGAACGGTTGAACCGATTTGGCTGAAAATTGGTGGGGAGGTAGCTTAGAACTAGGAGACGGACATAGGACGTGACATAAAACGTTTCAGTGGGACGTGACATAAAACGTGAAGGAATGGATTTGCAAACCGTAATAGCTACAGAGTTGAAATTTTTACAGAATATGTAGTAGTTCTATCCGGGAATTAGCAACAAATACTAAAACTAAAATATTTTTAAAAACTGAAAGGGGTCCCCATACAAGAAATATTTTGGTTTGTATGGCAGCTAAACGACCCAGTAATCCCACGATCTTGAAATTTCGATGGTTGGTAGCTATGCATCAGAGACTTATATTGTGAAATTTCAGTTTGATCAGTCCACTAGGGAGGGTACTTCCCATACAAACCCACCATTAAAACTCAGTTTCTTATTCGAAAAACTTTTTTTGTTCTATCGAACTGATATTTAGACACTATAAGTTCTTGACATAGGCGCTACACATCTATCAATCAAATCGGCCAACTAGGAGGAGTATCTCCCATACAAACCCACCATTAAAATTCAGGTTCCTATTCGGTAAACTTTTTTGTTTTTTGAACTATTGAACTGAAATTAGTGTCTAACTATAAGTTTCTGATATAGGCGCGGTACATTTGTTGGAAGCAGTCAAATCAGACTAATAGAGGGGGTACCTCCCATAAAACCATAATCTGGTACTGAACCCTCCGTGTACGAGTCTGACTCGCACTTGGCCCATTTTTTATTTTTATCGGCGGTCATCGTCTACAGCGCTCCATTCCTTTCTCTGTTATAGCTCCCATCCCCACATATCTCCTTGATTTTCATCAAAGGAAGAAATGTTTCCATACGTATATGGTCTCTTATCTTTTTTGTGCGAGGGCGTAGCAACGCACGCCGGGATAACTAGTTATATATATAGACTAGCAGCCCGCCCCGGCTTCGCACGGGTGGTGTACCTATCTTCTATCTATCTTTTTAAACAACAAATGAATGGTAATGAAGCAAGTTGTCTATTATCTCTCGCCTTGATGGCACAGCCGACATTATGAAGAAATTTTGTGTTTATCGCTCTCCTGCATAACGTTGTTTGTTTGTTAGCAGTGGTTCGCATCCTTTTTTGGAGCAGGGACCACTTTGATTTTACTATTTAGCAGGGACCACAAGGTTAAAAATAAACTTCAATCGAAACGTTTAATTAACATAATTAATTAAAAAAAACATTAATTTATTTTTCGGATCATATATAAGCTCCTACGTACAACTGGTCGGAACCACTGTATTACACATTCATAGTCACGTTGATCTACAGTTGTCAGGACATAATGAAGAAAGTTTGTGTCTATCGTTCTCCTGCAAAATGTTATTTGTTTGTTAGTGCAATGGTTCGCAACCAGGGAGCAGGGACCACTTTAATTTTACTATTACACTCACCCTCATTTAGCAAAAAAACAAACGAAAGCGACCCACCCACTTCCTTTATCAACATACACCCCATAAGCACACAAAAAAAAAAACAAAAAAAAAAAAAAATTATCAAAATTGATGAGCGTTCGTACCGATTTCGACATTCATTTTTATATCTAAAAATGATAGTATTTAAAGTAATATTAAATTATCTGATCTCTTCAGCTTCCTGCATTGAGCTGAAAAACGTCCCACCGAGCTACAGTGGAAGCATCTAACGGTTAGATTGTTGGACATCGAGCGTAGCTCTGATAATAATAAAGACGTTTTTGATAATGATAAGAATCGTGCTGTGACCTGTTGGATGTGCGATAAAGTAGCACATTTAAAGTGCGCCGCTTTGACTGAAAAGGACTTTGACAGGCTTTATGGAAATATGTCAGCTTATCCTGACTGCTTTCAACGACAAGCAAAGTTATCAGGTATGTCCCGGCGCGTGCGAAACCAATTTTTAAAGCCTAAAAATCTTTCTTTTACTAGTCTTCTGAAATACAATCATCATTTCCCCTTGTGCCTTTCATAACAATTCTTGATTCTCCCCCTCATTCCTTTAATCACCTATCTATATTCTTAACTTCAATACATCCCACCTAGTACCTCCGACGGCGCAAATCACCACTTCTAATTCAGTGACTACATCTAATTTGCCATGTGCTAAATCAGCTGCTGTTCCCAATTTCCCTACTGTTCTTACTGCAGTTGCTCCCCGTCGATATGTTTTCACTTCTATGTTGGCAACCAATACTCGTACAACCCGTGATGATGATGTTTCTTAAATTGCAGCCAAAATAAAAGTTAAGGCAAATATTCAGAAAATTAATTTCATAAGACATTTTACTTACTATTTGTGACACATAATTTGGGTCTGAGTCCCATCCCGTCTGTCCAAGTCGATAACTTGTCTCTAACCACAAATGGCTGTGAGTAGAGCCTTAGCTTGTAAATAAATTTCCTCCAACGAGTCAATGACTTGTTAATTTCTTATATATTATCTTAAGATTAATTTTTATTTTTGCTTAAGTTTTTCATTAATTAAATAAATTAGTTTTAAGCTTAATTCTATTTATTATTATTGTGTTATCTTTATTATTACTTTTTTAATTTCCTGTTCTATGTTAATAATCAACAATAAGTAGCAGTAATTTGTCATAATTAAATAAAATAAATAAATACACCACCATCGATTGCAACATTCCCAGAATTTCTGTTAAAATTTTGCTACTTTCTTTATATATAAAATTAGAGTGTAGGAAATTTTGTGTCTCCTAGTCTCCTAAAAAGCTAGACCAATTTTGATAATCCTTTTTTTTTGTTTCACTTATGGGATCACCAAGATGGTTTTTGCTTCAGGTGGATCCGGTAGGAGGCGTTGTTGTCGAGATACAGGCACTTTTTTTCTAAATTTTTTTTATCTAGCGCACACTATTCTAAGCCAATTTTAACATTTTTTTTGTTAAGATGACATATGGCTAATGAAAAGAGTTGCATACTTATTTTTTTCAGTTTTTAACTTTTATTATAATATTTTTAAGTATTAAGTTTTTTGAAACCACTGCAAGGCCAAGTATGATGATTTTAATGCTTTGGTTGTTGTTATTGTTGTATTTTTCCTCTCTGAGTACACACATTTTGCTCTTCGCTTCTGTATTTTATGATCATTTAAAGTGGGAAAAGAAAGAGACAGTGTGTTTTATTGTTGTTTGTGATTTGCTTTGTTTGTGTTTCATGTTTGAGGATATTGATTATATTTGGTTTGTTGCTAAGCAGCGAAGGGTCGCCGTGTACCAAAAACCAAAATGTGTTCTGCCGATTTTTTTTTCTCTTCTTCTTTCGCGTATTTAAGTATTACAAACATATTTTGAATACCACGCGTTTGAAGTCGCGGGCACAGATAGTAATACCTAAGTTTGATAGTGAATCGATGCCAGTGGAGAAATGAATTGAGAATTTTAAGTAGAAGAATGCGTCCACTTATCGATTAACGGAACAGCAAAAAAAAACTATTTCATCAGTCGGTATACGTGAGATGATTGGAGCTACAGGAAACACTCATAGGTGAATTTCAGCGAAAGTTCACAAGCGCAGAGCTACAAAGGAAGTTAAGTGACAGGAAAATAGGACATCAAGAAAGTTATCATGCGTATGTGCTCCATATGCAAAGGATAGCCGCGCTAGGTTCAATGAAGAGAACTCAGTTGTACAGTACATTTTCGATGGGCTAAACATTCAGAGTGAGTACATATACATATTGTATGCATGCTTCTGATAAAATTGAATCTGAGGAGCAAATGGAAGGCAAAATTCAAGATATTTAAAAGCCTGTAAATGAAGATGATGTGACGAATCAGAAAATGAAGAGAAACCAAATAGAGAGATGGGCGACACAGAAGAGGACCAAGAAGAGCCAGAATTAAATGTAAAGGCAGTAAAATCGAAAATGATTCACACAATTATTTGGATAAAAAAAAAATGAGGCCGTAATAGAAGATGGAGTGAAAAAAATTGCCTAGATGCAACGAATGAACCTAACAACCATGAAGATAAATGAAAAAAACAAAAGAAAAACATTGACAACATGAATGTACCATAAGTGGAAGAAATCAAAGAACCTGAATACATGGATTTCGATGATATGAATAATGAAGATGAGGGCAATGACAATGATGACGAGAGAATTTTTTTTTTCTTTTTTTTTTTCGATTGGATATGTACCATTGTTTTCCTACATCTTATATCTTAAATATAAAAGAAAACACTAAGTCCATTTTTAACAATAAGAGGGGAAAGTGGACAATATCGAACATTTTCGAATTGTCTCTTGAATAATGATACTGGGTGTCTTAGGCCTCATTTTTGAGAGCTACTTGCGGCAGGCCAACAACCGCAAGATGCCTCTCAGCGCCACCCGTAACCTAAGTTAGGTCAGATCGACTGGTCTGCTTCGTTTTAAGCGTCTACGTCTTGACAATTCGTGAGATGGAAGGTCTGTTATTTCTAAATTGGAATGCCGCTCTAATGTTTTGTGGTATCTCCTGCTAGCATTACTGATTTCTTCCTGAATCATAGTTACGCCGAGGTCTTTGTGAATTTCATAGATAGATATAAACCAGTCCGCATTAACTATTGATCGAAGTATTTTCGATTGTTGACGCTGAATAATGTTAATGTTAGTTTTCTTGGCTGTACCCCATAATTGCATGCCGTACGTCCATATAGGCTTAATTACACTATTGTATATTACTAATTTTCCATTGGTTGTTAACTTAGATCTACTCTACTATGTTGATCTCTCTTTTTCTGAATATGATATTATATTTCCACGTCAGTTTACTATCAATATGCATGCCCAGGTACTTTGCCACATTGCTTAATGGAATGTCAGTACCTTTTATTTTTAATTGTCTTGGCTGATAAGCTGTCCGTGTTGTGTATATCACTTGCGTCGTTTTTAGTTCATTCACTTTTATTTTCCATTTATCAAACCAATTGCAAGCTTCGTCAAGAATATACTGCAGCTTAGTTGTTGCTACAACTAAATTTTTATGGGAGTACATTAGTACTGTATCGTCAGCGAAGGTAGCCACCATTGACGAGCTATCTCCTGGAGTTGGGATGTCTGATGTGTATAAAGTATACAACATAGGACCAAGCACGCTTTCTTGAGGGTCTCCTGCTCTTATCTGTCTTGGCGTAGAAGATTCATCCTTACATTTTAGGTAGAAATAGCGAGAGTCAAGGTAGCTTTTAATGATTTCAAATAGATCAGTTGGAAATACGGTCCTAATTTTACTAAGTAGGCCGTCGTGCCAGACTTTGTCGAAGGCCTTTTCTATGTCTGAAAAACACCAACACAAAACTTTTTTCATCAAGGTCCTTTAAAATTTTGTGAGTTACTCTGTGAACTTGCTGAATTGTGGAGTGACGTTGTCTGAACCCGAATTGGTGGTCAGGTATGATTCTGTTCACGTCTAGTATTGGTTGTATTCGGTCAAGTAGGAGGCGTTCAAATACTTTAGGCTGATTGGTCTGTACGAGGACGCCTTGGTTGGATCTTTGCCCAGTTTGGGTATGGCTATTATTTCAGCAACCTTCCATAAAGATGGGTAGTGCTTTAGTCCTAATATCGCATTGAACAAATTCCTAATAAATACGATTGCCTTCGCAGGGAGCTCTTTGAGTAACTTTCTAGTTATTTGGTCATAGCCTGGCGTTTTTCTCCGACTAGTGCGCTTTTCTATACAGTGCCTAACTTCATTGGTTGAAATCATTTTTGTACAGTATTGTGGAGATGTACAAATTTGTGTTACTATTAGATTGATTGGTAGTAAAAGCCCTTTCATAATAGTCTGCCAGTAGTGAAGCTTTGTCATAGTTGGTTCTAGCCCATGTCCCATCCGATTTTAAAAGTGGCGGCTGGTGGAAGGTGCGATTTGTGAAGTGCTTAGCAGCCTTCCATAATGAGTAATTAGTGTCAGATTTCGGCGATAATGTTTTTGTAAAATTTACAAATCGTTCATTTTTAAAATTCCTTAGACTGTTTTTCAAATATTTGATTGCTTTGTTAATTTCAGCTTTGTCTTTTGGATCTCTCGTCCTTTGCCAGATCTTACGCAGTTTGTTTTTGTTCGCGACTTGGATTTTTATTGAGCGGGGGAAAATATAGTTGTCCTCTTTTGGATTAAGATCTGGCGTTGCTCTATTAGCTGCTTCGTTTATAATGTCATTCAAGTATATCACTGACTTTTCAATATCGTCAGGTTCTCTAAGAGGTACATTTATTGTGAGGCTATTGTCAATAAATTCTCTGTATGCCTCCCAGTCAATTCTGAAATTATACATTTTGCAGGCGGGTTGATTTTTTTTTATTGCGCAACTATATTCAACTTGTATTGGTGAATGATCGGAAGAAAGTTCAAGTCAATCAAATTTGAGATGTGTTATATTCATGTTTTTTAATACACAGAAGTCTATTAAATCCGGTATTTTCGTCCGATCTGTCGGCCAATATGTGGGTTCGCCTGTACTCAAGTGCATCCCCCCAATCGTATGAATTGCACTTAGCAAGTTCTTCCTTTGGTGTTTGTCAGCCTTGAACCCCAGTTTACATGTTTCGCGTTGTAATCACCTGCTACGATGAACCTTGGACCAAGCTCTTTAAAGTAGTCCTTAAATTGAGGTGTTGAGATTGAGTGTCTAGGTTGGCAATAAATAGCTACTATTGTGAAAGGTCCACATTTGTCTTCTAATAGCAATTCGGTCTCCTGAATGTGAGCGTGTTGATAATTTTCTAGTTTAACGTGTTGAGTATTGTTTTTAACAATGATAGCCGTGCCACCATGTCCTGAACCATCCGTGTGATTTGTTTTATATATTTTATATCCGGGAATGCTCAAGTAGTGATAACTTGTGCAATGGGTTTCTGAGATTAGAGCTACGAGAATCATATTGTCATCTAGAAATAGTTGGAGGTCAAGGATATGTTTGTGCATACCATTCGCATTCCAAGCAATTATTCTTAATTTATTGTCCATTTTGTTTGTCAAGTTTGGTTATCAGGATGGTTATTATATTCATCATGTTAGTCACCTGTTGAATCAATTGCTTCATCATGATTTTAAGTTCAGCTGAATCGTCATTTGGCATAATGTTATTGTTATTTTGATGGGAGAAATTACTGTCTATGGTCGGATTCTCAGTTGAGATGACTTTAGATTTTTGGGTTGGTCGGTTGATTGGCTGGGGTTGGGAAGTCGCAGATGTAATTTGCGCGTAGCTTATACCATTCTCCACTTTACTGGACGTTATGAGATCTGTCAATATTTTGGGTCGAAGAGCAGGAAACCGTTGGATTTTAAGGGTTTTGTATATTTCACAACCCTTGTAGTTGGCTGTATGAGCTCCACCACATAGAGCACATTTTATTTTAGTAGTTGACTCCATACAGCAGTCGATTGTTTTGTGCTTACCAGCATATTTGACGCATACTGGATCCCTGGTACAATAGTTTCGGGTGTGCCCGTATTTTTGGCAGTTGGTGCATTGCACTATCATCCTCTTGTTGTGGGGGGCCCTCAAATTTAATTTTGGTATGTAGTAATGTCGTAACATTATAAATATTTTTATTGGTTGAGCTACTTTTAAGTTCAATTGAGAACAAAGGAAGTGGTTTATTGGTTGTTCTTTGTTGGATATTATGTATATTTATAACTTCGTGACCTAATATCTTCAGTTCGCGTTTTATGTCGTCGGTGTCTGTTGATTGATGAAGGAGTCTCAACATAACTTTAAAACCTCGTTCATCTTTGGGCTTGAAAGTGTAATATTTCGTATCTCTGGTTTTTAGCAATTCTATGATTTTTTTATAATGTAGGGGCTCTGCCGGTTGGATACGAACTTCATTATTGCACATAAATAGGTGGTGGCTTATTAGCTTTTGGAGGTCGCTTGGAGCCATTGTCCAGAGTATTCTTCGCTTCTTCTAAATTGTCATCGTCGACATCTAAGATGCCAAAATAATTGGAAGATGGCTTGCCAAGCCAGTAGTTAAGTGTCGTCTGCTTTTTGTTTTGTTTAGTTTTATTAGTTTTTGAAGATATGGTAGGTGACGCTTTGTTTGGTTTGGGCTTTTTGTTAAAGTTTGGTGATTGTTCAGTCGGTATGGCTGGTGATTGCGTTTTTCTGTTTTTTTTATTTGAAGCTAACTGTTCAGATCCAGTTTTATTATTTGAGTTTTGTACTTCTGTGTTAATTGTTGGTGTAGGCATAACTGTCGCAACGTTGAGCACAGAAGCGATCGAATCATTGTTGTTGTTGTGGATATGAGTTTTGGTATTAGTTATTGTTGCGGTAACTGCATACGATGACGCGATCGAAGCAGTTGTTGAGAAAACTGTTGTTGTTGATGCAAGCAATGAAGCTGTTGATGTACAAGCAGTGCTTTGTGTTATAGTTGTTGTAGTTGCTGATACAGTTGCAGCTTGTGTAGAGTACAGGGGCGGTTGTGGGGAAGGGCACTGGGTGCTCCATGGTAAGGAGCACCTGGAGTTCGCGCTGTCAGAGCAAAGAGCAGGAGAACAAGAACTTGCCCTGCGCTCAGGCGACTTGGTGGTTAAAAATGAGGATTCATTTTTGTTTTTGGGACAGGAAGACACAAACGAGAAATATGCATTTCTTGTCGTCTTTGTCGCTGAACTGTTTTTTTGATGAACAAAGCTCATCTTAACGATTTTGTTATAGGTTTGCATAGAAAAGGGAACTAAAAATTAAAACAACAAGAAATTCCAATCAATAGAAATAAGTATGAAAAAAAATTTTTTGTTTTTTTTTTTTTTTTGATGCTGAGCTTAGGATCGGAAGAAAGAAACACGTCTTCACTGATCGAATGCCAGCTATGGAATGATGAAAATCCATTTGATCTTGATAAAATGAAAGAGAGTATGCAGCCATCGGAACAAGCAGACGCTGAAGAAGGCGATGTAGTTGCGGTAAAGCGAACGCAGTTTGTGATGGGCAAGAATTTTGGGTAGTGATTTTATGGGTCTATATGAAGTTGTCAAGGTAAAATGTAACGGGCGTTATGAAATGCGTAAATCGGCGCAGGGCGAAGGTCCAATCAGAACATCTACCAGCGTAAATAATATGAAGCTGTGAAAATTCGTCGAAGAGAGGGACAGATGATGATGATCACGATGACCGAGTAAGAAAGGCTAGTGACGTTAGGCTGGTCAACTTATACAGTGAGTGATGGGCAGATGCAAGAAGGGCAACAAATAGCACTGAAGGGCAGAGCTTCAAGTCGTCAGCGAGTGCAGCGGTGAAAAAAAGAGAGAAGAAGTAGAACAGAGGATTAAGGAAATTAAATCAAAAAGTTGTGAAGTTGTTTAAAAGTAAATCTAAGTTTATACTATTGTAATTATTAAATAACACCAATCTTACATTTGGAGGCTCAACTTCAAAATAAAAAAATTTCTTTTCAAAAAACAAGTGACAGTGAATTTGAATATGGGTTTGTATGAGAGCTATACAATCCTAGGGTCAGATCAGACTTATAGTCCAAATTAAAGTATGATATAACAGAAAACAATATCCGAGGGTGTTGAAATTCGCATGGTGGTCACCGGATCAGAGAATTATAGTATCAAAATTAAAGTTCGATAAACCGTCTTCGAGCAGTCTTACTGATCGGACGTTTACCTCGCAGCTAACAAATTTTATTTTATTTTCTTTTTATCAAAGCCTAACAGCACCAATAATGACAGCGAGAAATGCTTATTTCTCGTTTGTCGCTAACGATACCAGGAACAAAGGTTGCTTATTAACCGCTCAGCCGGCCGTAGATAGAGCACGATCTTGATCTCCCGTTCTGTTGTCTAGTACAGTAAGCACTAGTCACTCACTCCCATGGAGTGCACAGTGCCCTTCCACTCAACCACCTTTTCATTCAAACCTTGAAGCAACTGTGTTTAACGCTACAACAAACACAGCTGTTACTTCAACAGCTAGTGCAGTTTCAGGAACAACAACAATGTTCTCAGCTACTGCTTCGATTGCGTCATCACATGCAGTTTCTGTAACAACAACAAACACCCAAACATTTAATAGCGATTTTAATAACCCAACGCCAGAACAAGCATGTAAGAGAAAAAATTCTGCTATGCAAGCAAAAGCAATAAAAAAGACAACTGTGTCACCAGCAGGTAGTCAAAATCAGCGCATACAAAACGGGACTCATGAAAATAAAGCGGCAGTGCAGACAGGCATTGATCGCTACAGACAAATCCACAATAAGCGTAAACTAAGCCCGCAAACAAATAATAATGCTAAGAAAACGATTTTGGAAAGTAATAGGTGCTAAAAACGATGACAAAAACTCATCAAAACCTAAAACCGCAAAACCTCCTCCAATATATGTTCGTGAAGAAAGCTCGAATAGGCTTGAAAATGCATCCAAAGAATAGTTGGCAATAATAACTTATAATAACTTTCATATTGTCCCTATTACCAAGGGTAATATTAAAGAAACTAATTCCACAGCCATTGTACAAAATTGAGTTGGCCCCAAAGTTGCAGAACTTAACTGAAAATGAACTGCATCCCATTTACAACCTTAAATATTTACTTCATCGTAGGGCAACTGTTGAGGAGCCTCTTAAACGAGTAAATCCTGTGCAATGCACAAATTGTCACGAATTTGGCCACACGAAATCTTATTGCACCCTTCGTCCAGTATGCGCAGCTTGTGGAGACTTGCATGAAACCGCAACCTGTAGACTAAGTCGCGATAATCCTGATCTTAAAAAATGCAGTAACTGTGGGGGCAATCATACAGCCAATTATAGAGGTTGTCCTGTATATAAGGGGTTCAATAAACCGTTTGCAGTCACAAATAAATTCCGCCCGTTTTAGCCGTTAGGCTAACCGTACAGAATCAGCGACGATTATGTGTCCACCATCTAATATTCCTTTAACTTCAAATGTGACGTATGCAGGTACCCTGCGCTTAGGCATTCAACAAGAAACTGCGAAAAAGATTGTGAAGCCTAAGGCTCCACCAATGCCTCAACATAATAAGCCAATCTCACAAATTTTTTGGCGGCTGGTGACTACAATGCTAAACACACTTATTGGGGTTTTACTCGATTTTCCAATACTTGAGGATCGCCCGTATAGATCTATATCTATCTATCTATACATATTATAAAACAAAGTCACTTTTTCCTATGTATGCTTAAATCTTTAAAACTACGCAACGTATTTTGATGCGGTTTTTTTTTAATAGATAGAGTGATTGAAGATGAAAGTTTATATTTATAATAACATCCATTAAAAAGTGGAGAAATACGGTTATTTTCACTATACATATACTGTTACGGCAGCTGTGAGCGATAACCGAGGTGTAATCGGTGTCGATCACGTAATCGAAAGTAACCCTGTATGTCAAGGCACACCACGAAGAGGAAGACACGCCAACGGTCGAAACAAAACAAGAAAAAGTTTCTTCAAATGTGATTTTAGATTTTTTTTATTTAAGTCTGATTATTACTATCAAGAAATTATAAAGTCATGTCTGGAAGTCGTCGTCGTTCGAACATAGGTCGTAGTACAGTGAATGCCAAAAGACCACGTTCAGCAAGAGATGAAGAATCGTCAACGGAACGTGAGGCTCGCCTCAGTCAGCTTCGGGAGAGAGAGAAAGAAAGCACGAGTTACTAATTCATGGGTACATAAAGAAAATTCTTCCAATTTAAACGTTTATAGTTTCCGGTAAAGACATCTTTTGCAATGACCATTAATAAATCGCAGGGTCAAACCTTCAACGTTGCAGGCTTACATTTGAGCGTTGACTGTTTTTCACATGGCCAACTGTATAACTGTATGTCGCTCTTTCAAGAGTAACCTCTAGAGAAAACATGTTTGTATTGTCTAATGACAAGAAAGCTGTGAACGTTGTGTATAAAGGCATTCTGTAATATATTAATTGTTGTAAAAAGTAAATAAGTAAAAATGTAGTGTATGAATTTAGATATTCCAAAGAGAGCAGGAAATCTTCATGGTATAGGGAAAGGGGAATTGTTTTACTCCAAATTTAACGCGTGCGGGCCACGGGCAGTAATGAATAAATCAAAACTACTGGATCGATTTTAATCATGTTTTCAGTGAGTGACATAGGCTACATATTTTATACCCGTGCGAAGCCGGAGCGGGCCGCTATGTTTTTATATACAACGTTTACAGTAGCCGGGGCAGGTCGCTAGTATCTAATAAAACTAATTGGTTGCAATATAAAAAATATATTAGTTCTCACATAAAAATTGCAACTGCGATCAACTCTGGAAGTGATGTTGACAAATCTGTTAATGAGTTAAGTGTCGTATTGGTAGCTGCAGCTGAGGTATCAACGCCTGAGTTTGTTGCTCACAAGTTCAGGAGAAAATCGGTTTCAAATAGGGAAAGTGAAGAACTGGTTGCTACTAAACGACGATTGAGAAGAGAATGGCAACAGCACAGATACTGCTAAACAAAGGCTAAAAGATTCAACAAAAAAACTAGACAAAGCACTTTTAAGTGACCAGCTCGAGGCACAAAGGTGCTATATCTGTAACCTATCACCCACAAACACAAGATTTTCCCTTTGGAAAGCGCAAAAATTGCTAAAAACTCCTGTGGAGCTGGATTCACCTATTAGAGACAGAAACGGAAGTTGGGCTCGGTCTGATGAAGAGAAGGCTAATGAATTTGCCAACCATCTGGAGCATGTGTTTCAACCTAATCTACCTACCAACAAATTTATGCTTCCTCACCAGACAATCACAAATTCAGTAAATATGTCTCCATTAAAAACAAGCGCTAGTGAGATTGTATCTAGTATAAGTACTCAACTGAATGCTATCCTTCGAATTGGATACTTTCCAAAGTAATGGAAGAAATCGGTTATTATAATGGTTCCAAAGCTCGGGAAGGACAGGGTTTGAGAAAGTTATTAAAGCCAAACTCAATCACCATTTACAAGCAAATAGTTCAATCCCAGATCATCAATTCATTCGAGCAAAACATGGAACGATTGAGCAAGTCAACATAGTTACTTCGGAAATAAGAACTGCCTTTGAACTGCGAGAATATTGCTCAGCAGTATTCTTCTATCCTTGATGTAGCACAAGCGTTTGATCGAGTATGGCATGAGGTTTTGATTTACAAAATGAAATGTTTGTTAGCCCAAAATATGCATAGAGTCCTGCAATCTTACACATCGAATCGAGTGTTTGTAGTAAGGCAGAAAAATTTCGTTTCAAATGAAATTAAGATAAAAGCAGGAGTCCCCCAAGGTAGTGTTTTGGGACCAACTCTATATATGTTATTCACTACGAACATTCCAACAAGTAGTCAAATTGTTACTTCGACTTTTGCTGCCGTAATTAATCGCTCCCGTTGCCCAGTTCAGGTGCAGGCTTGGATGCTCATCTTAAAAGCCTTCAGGAGTGGATATCCAACTGGAGAATTAAAGTCAATGAGGGGAAATGTAAGCACATTACATTTACATTGAATCAACGGACTTGTTTTCCAGTAACGTTAAATTGTGTTACAATTCCTCAAACTCAAGTGGTAACTTATCTTGGCGTTCATCTGGACAGACGGCTCACCTGGCGGAAGCATATAGAATCTAAAAAGATACATATGAAACTAGGGGCTCAAAGTCTTCACTGGCTAATCAATTCTAAATCTGGACTGAGACTTGAGTACAAGGTGATTTGGCTGATTCCAACAGATGTGCAACGCCTATATCAAAACTTATAGTTCCTAAATTTCAGTTCGATAGAACAAAAAATAAAATGGGCCAAGTGCGAGTCAGACTTGTACACGGAGGGTTCCGTACCAGATTGGGTTTGATTTTCTGATTCCAAAAAATATACCGAGCCTATATCAGAAACTTATAGTGTCTAAATTTCAGTTCAATAGCCCAACAAAAAAAAAGTTTTTCGAATAAGAACCTGAATTTTAATGGTGGGTTTGTATGGGAGGTACGCCTCCTAGGTGGCCGATTTGATTTATTCCAACAGATATACCGCGCCTATATCAGAAACTTATGGGTCCTAAATTTCAGTTCGATAGAACTAAAAACAAATAAGTTTTTTTTTAATAAAAACAAGAATTTTAATGGGGGTTTGTATGGGAGGTACCCTCTTTAGCAATTCGATCAAACTGAAACTTCGACAATATAAGTTTCTGATATATAGCCATCAACCATCCAAATTTCAAGATAGTGAGATTACTGGATCGTATAGCTGCCATACAAACCAAAATGTTTCTTTATGGGGACCCCTTTTAGTTTTCGAAAATATTTTAGTTTTAGTATTTGTTGCTGATGCTGTGAAAATTTCAACACTCTAGCTATTGCGGTTTATGAGATATGACCCGAGGACGGACAACGAAGTCTCTGCAATAGGGTTTTTTTTGGTACCGTTTAGGTACGGAGCCCTAAAAAAGGAATTTTTCATAGGAACATGAATTTTAATCTGGGTTTGTATGGGGGCTGCACTATCTAGTAATCCTAACGTGTTGAAATTCACATGGTTGGTAAACATAGGCCAGAGACTATGAAGTAAAAATTGTAGTTCGATAATACAAAAAGCAAGTTTATTTTTTTAATAAGGACACGAATTTGAATCAGGGTCTGCAGACTTTGGCATAAACTTACAGTGTCCAAATTTCAATTAGATTATAGAAGAAACAAAAACAAAAATTATACCCCATTCACACCGGAATGAATCCCAATGGCGGTCATTGGCGTTTATGACTGTATTTTTGAATCAAAAGAAGCCTTTATGTCGGTGACCAGATTTTTTTTTTGCTGTTTTTATATTAGTGCGCAACAAAAAAAAAAAAGGAGAATTTACCAAAGAGCTGCCAACTTTAATGAAAAATTACAATATTAAACGCTCCGAGTTAATGGCCATAAAAAATTGATGGGATTAAGTGACTTATGTGATAATCTTTAAACGATTAATTTTATGTCAATTGAGAAATTTCATATTTTTCTATTTTGCCGCTTGCCTCCTACAAATCTAAAAATCGTTAAGTGACAAATTTTTTTTCCTATGATGTATGTTGTTGTATGTAATACATCTAAGATTTGTAGCTTAACAGTATAC
This sequence comes from Amiota minor, assembly GCA_037043295.1. Lineage (NCBI taxonomy): Eukaryota > Metazoa > Arthropoda > Insecta > Diptera > Drosophilidae > Amiota > Amiota minor. The sequence continues at coordinate 42,158 of JBAMAW010002503.1, read as the reverse complement.
ATAAAGATTACCTTCTCGTTTAAGTAGACTTTTTAGATACGAAACATTCCTTTGGTGTAAGCTGCGAAGCTCTCTTCCTTCTTCGGACGACAAGATTTTAATGGACTCCAAGGCACCGCATAACACCGTAGGAGGTAGGGACGTTGTAAAAATAAATCCAGCCGCATAGGACCGAATTATATCAATTAGGTTTGCTGATCCGACTATATAACCACCAATATTTCCAAAAGCTTTGCCCAAAGTACCTGATATGATATCCATTTTGTTAAGCACTCCTTCTTGTTCACCAACACCAGCACCATGTTCGCCATATAAGCCTACAGCGTGTACTTCATCAATAAATGTGAGAGCACCATACTCTTGAGCCACTTCCAGAAGATCTTGTATAGGACTTATGGAACCAGTCATTGAATGAACAGTTTCAAAAGCGACAATTTTAGGCGTTCGCTTATCTAATTTTTTAAGCATTGAATGCAGGTGGTCAACATCGTTATGTCGAAAGATGTGCTTCGGTACACCACTGTTGCGAATTCCCTGTATCATGGATGCATGGTTTCCAGCATCTGAGAAAATATGACAATCTGGTAAAAGTTTTGCCAATGTAAATAAAGTTGAATCGTTTGCAACAAAACAAGAAGTAAACAACAAGGCTGATTCTTTCTGGTGCAATTCAGCAAGTTGAGCTTCGAGATATTCATGATGTAGTGAGTTTCCCGATATATTTCTTGTTCCTCCCGCACCAGCACCATGCATTTCAAGAGCATTTTGCACAGCTTGTTTAACTCTCGGATGAGCTGACATTCCTAAATAGTCATTTGAACACCAAACAGTTATGGGCCGTTCCTTTTGTGTTGAATACTCCAAAGCATGAGGAAATAAACCAGCTCCTGCTAAACGATTTACTCGTTTAAACACACGATAAGAGTGATCACGTTTTTTTTTCATAATTTGATCATTGAAAAACTTATCGTAATGGAAAGCTTCTTTCTCATTATTAACTTCATTGTTCTCCTCAATTGAAATTGTTGAATTCGACCTTGATGAACGAAATGTCGTTAGTAAGTTTTTTTCCGTTTGAAAAGTTTTTGCAATAACTGGACAATAAACACCATAAGACTGGTATAGCACTTCTAAATAGTTACGAATATAACTTGCACTAAATCTACTCAAAAACGGACACTGCATTATGTAGCTGTAGACTTTCTACAATTTGAATATGAATTACGCAAGAATCTTTGTAATCTAACTTAGTTTAATAGGTAGTCCATAAACTACAAGGTTCACGTCAATAATGATGCTTTTGAATGTTATATAAGTAAGTCAGTTTATGAATGAAATACGTAAATGACGTGACGTGCACATGTACATGTATGTATGTGAAATGAAAATATTAGTGATATAATGCTTATTTACTAATAATTTATTACCAATTATATATATATATGTATCATATCAGATGTTTGCTTTATTTTTATTGGCGGAATGAGAAAACGAGCAGGAAGCACTTTGAACAAAGCACCCGCGGTGAAGCACATAATTTGACAATCTGTAAAAAATATTAGCTCTCACGAGCTTGTTTGAAATACTAATCGGCTTCAACATTTACTTTGATCTGACGAAACATAAAAGGATTTACAGCAGATAGCATCTCACGCAGCTCAGGGCTGCTACAAATAGGAGTTGCATGAAATTTAGTTTCCAAATGATGGTAACTGATTACATATACAAGTAATGCTCTTTTCGCAGAGCTGCAAAAGTAGCTTTCATCAAAACTTTTTCATATTGTTGTTTTGCTTTCTGGAAATCAGCTATAGTTGTTTTGATTATACTTGGTACATTTGCGCGGACGTTGTGCTAATTTCAAACATAAAATTTGCGGAGAATCCATGCTTTGGGACTATTTGCAGTTTACCAGCTGTTTTCTGTATGCGCGAAATAAAAAGAAAGAAGAAGACAGACCATAAAAGTGAAATTTTGGCAGCACTGGCAGAACTTTCAACAGACCGCATGGCGAGCTGTTTTATCTGTATACATATGTGAATATTTTTTTTTTTTAATTTCGTGGAATCATACATACTTCACAAGCGAAAATTTTTCACAATTGCGATAAAATTAATTCGACTTATTCAATAATTCAAAGTGGGTATTGCGAATATGTTGCAAGTGGACGATTTCACTCGTATGAATAAGCGTCAGGTGAGTTGGTGGATGGTATTAGGACAAAAAAAGAAGCAAAGCATTTTTTTTTTTCTTTTTGCATTCAATGTGTTTATGATCTTAGTAGTTCCATATCCTCTTTACTAAGAGCTAAACTTTTGTTTGATTCATCGGCTCTTATGATTTGAAAAGTTCTGATGATCGTCGCTGTTAGTGAATAATTTGATGGATCGTGTTGTTGAGAATGGTGCCTTTAAAGTCGAGAATCGATACATTTCAATTTTACATCGCGTCACTAGGTTCCATGAGAAGTTAGTAAAGAATTGCTAAACAATGATGGTGATACGCAATTAGATGGCGTTCTTTTTCAGAGAGGATGTTTTTGTTTAATTTTTACTAAGACCGATAACAACAATGCATATGATCAGGGACTCCATGTGCCTGGTCAGCTGTGGCTTACGAAATAAGTGGCGAGTAGTTGTCCATTATATGAAGGCATTGTAAGAAATTTCAGAAAAATTAATCACAAAGTAAATGTAATTAATGACTCAATTGGCGATGAAGTAAAGCAAAGCAAACAAATTTATTAACTTTTCTCTTTCAATATATACTTTTGCCTTCATACTTTAGCAGGCTTCTTCTTATAGATCTCATATCATCGCCAAATAACTTTGTATAAGCATTCTTTAAAAACTTATTACTGGTAATGTTGATTCGTCAGTGCGTTTAAGCCATCTTAGTTTCTGTGTCCCTAGTCATACGTCTACAAATTACGCTCCCTTAGCTATAGCTACATGCACAACTAACTATGCCCTACATGATCATTTCCGAGTTTTATACACTATTTATAATAAGTTCTATCACGTCCTTTCGCCTGAGATCTCGCCCTCTGCGCTTAACATCATCGTCCTTCGTTGGCTTCGGGAATTGGAACGAACTGCTACCACATGAAGTGGACATCGCTCATTGGCTCACACATCCCTTCTGTCTCTGACCACAATTGGCTGTGAGTAGGGGCATGGTTTGAAAAAATAACTCCAACGGCTCAGACACGGGTGGATTTCTTATATTGTATATTATCTTACGTTTACTTTTAATTAATTAAAATTGTTTTACGAATAACTTTAATCACTTCTTATTATTATTAATTATGTTTTTCTTTTTTTTTTATATCACGTATTAACATAATAACCTATATTTATTTATTTATTTTGTTTTTCTGCAGTTCGCGTTGGTCCTTCGTTGAGTGTAGTCGCAACTGTGCTTCTATGAGATATCGTAAACTTACATATTGTGCTTTGTATAAAAAGTCCCGTTCAGTGAACATTTTTTGCCGCCAATTTGTTTCTTATACTTATCAGCGAATCAAAAGAAACAAAAAAAAAAAAAAAAAAAAAATAGAAAGAAGGTTATCTTCGACTGTGACGAACATGAAATGCTTTTCACGGGATTTGTATGGGAGGTACCCCTTGGTGGTCCGACAAGGGTGGTTCCGACAAATGTCCTGCACCTCTCTTGGAAACTGATAGTGTCCAAGATTCACTTCGATAGGACAAAAAACAAAAAAGTTTTTCTAATAAGAACCTGAATTCAAATGGGTGGTTTGTATGGGAGGTACCCCTAGTAATCCGATTGGGTTGATTCCAAGAAATGTGTTGCACCTTTCTTGAAAACTGATAGTGTCTAAGTTTCAGTTTGATAGGACAAAACACAAAAAAGTTTTTCTAATAAGAACATGAATTTAATTGGGTGATTTGTATGGGAGATACCCCGCCTAGTGGTCCGATTCGGGAGGTTCCGACAAATGTACTGCGTGCGTTAAAGGAAAGGTTCGTGCAAAATTTCAGATTGTTTCATTGCAGTATTCAATTGGGTGGTTTGAATGGGAGGTACCCTCCATAGTGATCCGATTAAGCTGGTTCCAACAAATGTCTTGTGCCTTTCTTGCAAACTGATAGTATCCAAGTTTCAGTTCGATAGGACAAAAAAAGGAAAAGGTTTTCTCATATGAACCTCACTTTTATTGGGTGGACCTTGTTTCGTCGGGTCATCATGAATTCGTCGATAGTCTGCTTGATCCTCCTCTTTTTCAAATGAATTTAGTTGTAAATCACTTTCACAGGTTGTTGGATTTAGTGTTGGCTAATGATAGTTCCGTCTATGTTGTGTCAAAATCCCATCCACTATCCCTTCCTGAAGACCTTTTCCATCCCTCCTTAAAAATTTCTTTGAATCTTGCGAATTATGGTTATGCTAAACGCAAGTCCGCATTATTTCCTAATTTATTTTTCTTTAATGATTTGTATGACGTGAACCTTCTACATAATCTTAGATCACTGAAGTTTTCTTATTCTCCTGCTCCAGATAACGTCCCTAGTTGTACCCTAATACAGTGTGCAGGTTCCCTGTGTAAATTGTTATTGATGCTTTTCAACTTATCGCTCTAGGTAGCGTCATTTCCGCCTATTTGGAAGGAATCTTTCATTTTTCCTCTACACAAAAAGGTAAGAAATCGGATTTCTCAAACTATAGGGACTTATCTAAATTGCCAGCTATTTCCAAGTTGTTTGAACAAGTCCTTATGTCGAGTAAAAAATATTTCCGTAAGGCTGTTATTTCTCCATCACAGCATGGGTTTGTAAAAAGTAGGTCCGCAACCACTAATCTCCTTGAAATTACTTCACTAGTTAATCGAGGTTTTATTAATATATTTCAAACTGATGTTATTTCCACAGATTTTTGGCTCAGTAAATTATACTTTTGTATAATTTGAATATTATGGGCTTTCCGCTACAATGTCTTACTTGGATCAAATCCTACTTGATTAATCGTTCCCAAAAAGTAATGTTAAGGTATTTTTTATCGGAAACTGTCCATGTTACTTCCGGAGTTCTCAAGATAGTCATCTAAGACCACATTTTTTAAACTTATTTATCAATGATCTTTCTGTCTTTATTTTATATTCTCGTGTGGTCATGTACACGGACGACGTTAAACTTTTGCTTTCTTCTAATGATGCTGCCTCTCCTCTTAGACTGCAAAATGATCTCAACTCATTGTATTCTTGGTGCTTATCTAATTATTTAATTCTTAATAGCTCGAAAATCGGAGTAAACCATATTTGTTTACTTATACAATTGATAACGTCTAACTTGAACGTAGCTGCTCTTTTAATGACCTTCATGTTCTTTTTGATTTCAAGCTTCGCTTTACAAACACATCACTACCGTCATTAATAAAGCGAATGGTGTTTTTGGTTTCATTAAATGTTAGTCTATATAATTCAATGACCCTTATACCACAAAGATTCTTTATATATCGCTCGTGCGTCCGCTCCTTGAGTATTGCTCTTGCATTTTGTCACCGTATTATGAAAAGCATCAAAATAGAATTGAGTCTGTTCAAAAGCAATTCCGTTTGTTTGCTCTTCGTGGTCTAAACTGGAATCCAAATTCTTACTTGCCACATTACTCTGATAAGCTCCTTATCATCACTCTTCCATCTTTGGCGCATCGTAGGATAGCTCTGGGGATTAGTTTTCTTCATAAGCTTATGGTTGGTTGATGCTTCATATAACATACATATAAAAATGTTGGACAAGAAATATAGTACCGTGTCTAGATGCCTTTAAGTTAAGTATAGTATGTGTTTGAAAATTTTGGGATCAATATGAAATGAGCACACAAGTGACTGCAGATGATCCCGAACCACTCATTCAGTTTTTGAAGGATATATTTAACTTGCAAATGAACACAAGTCGATACATACCAACAACCAACTCCAAAAGTACAATTGACGCGGTCTTCTCGAGTTTTCTGGATTTAGAATCAATAATGTATATATCATATTTGAGCTGTCATCGACCAAATATATATGTATATATATTAAATAAATTGAAATTTAATACTGAAATTTTTGATCAAACTTTCATTAATTCGTTTAGTAACATAGTCAACGTGTTTCACATCAAAGGCTCGTGAATTTTAAGCACACTTACACATTTCTTTTTTTTTATTTTTACTTAATTCTATCTTAATAGAACTCTCATTCTCTCAATAATACAGTTACGATCGTAAACATCGATCATTCTCTTATGTTTTTTTGTGTTTAAAGAGAAACAAAATAAATAAATACAATAAATTAAAATAATAATAATAATAAAAATTGGCCAAGTGCGAGTCTACCTCGTACACGGAGGGTTCCGTACCAAATTGAGGTTTTTATGGGAGGTACTCCCCCTAGTGGTCCGATTTGACCGATTCCAACAAATGTACCGCGCCTATATCAGAAACTTATAGTGTCTAAATTTTAGTTCAATAGTCCGTAAAACAAAAAAGTTTTTTTGAATAGGAACCTGAAATTTAATTTGGGTTTCTATGGTACAATAGGTACCCTCCCTAGTGGTCCGATCAATTTCAAATTTCGACAGTGTAAATTTTTGATGCATGGCCACTAACCATCCAAATGTCAAGATCGTGGGATCACTGGATCGTAAACCTGCCATACAAACCAAAATGATTCTTATATGGGGACCCCTCTAAGTTTAGGAAAATATTTTAATTATAGTATTTGTTGCTGATGCCCGGATAGAGCTACATATTCTGTGAAAACTTCAACTTTAAAACATACATTTTGGTTTTTTTTTTTTTATTTTTTATATTGACAGTATTTATTGAATCTCCTACGTAAATAAATAGGACTAACAATAAGGTTACAATTATTAAAAACTAATACACATGTGACAATGAAGAGGAAGGACCTCACTTAGCACTACGAGCCTCTAATTAATCAAAAGAGCAGCACGATCGTTACGAATCAGTCGAGATGAGTTCCTTGTATGGACAAGGACTCTGGCCAAAGGATGTCATGTCAAACTAGTTTATCCTTGTAAATAGCTTTACGCTTGGAACATTCTCCTTTTATAGGTGGTACTTCCAGGTCTTTGTGAATGTCTGCATTCCTGTTATACCATGGAGCTCCCGTGATTGTTCTAAGTATCTTGGATTGTGCTCTTTGTATAACTTCAATGTTACTCGCGCTCACGGTACCCCACAATTCAGAACCTTAAGTCCAAATTGGTTTAATAACAGAGTTATACAGCATCATCTTGTTCTCAAGTCTCAGTCCAGATTTAGAATTGATTAGCCAGTGAAGATTTTGAGCCCATAGTTTCATATATCTTTTTATCTTCTATATGCTTCCGTCAGGTGAGCCGTCTGTCCAGATGAACGCCAAGATAAGTTACCACTTGAGTTTGAGGAATTGTAACACCATTTAACGTTACTGGAGAACAAGTCCGTCGGTTCAATATAAATGTAATATGTTTACCACTCCTGAAGACTTTTAAGATGAGCATCCAAGCCTGCAGAAGCCTGAAGTGGGCAACGGGAGCGACTAATTACGGCAGCAAAAGTCGAAGTAACAATTTGACTAATTGTTGGAATGTTCGTAGTGAATAACATGTATAGAGTTGGTCCCAAGACACTACCTTGGGGAACTCCTGCTTTTATCTTAATTTCATTTGAAACGAAATTTTTCTGCCTTACTACAAACACTCGATTTGATGTGTAAGATTGCAGGACTCTATGCATATTTTGGGGAATTTGTGATTGTCTGCTGAGGAAGCACAAATTTGTTAGTAAGTAGATTAGGTTGAAACACGTGCTCCAGATGGTGGGCAAATTCATTAGCCTTCTCTTCATCAGACCGAGCCCAACTTCCGTTTCTGTATCTAATAGGTGAATCCAGCTCCACAGGAGTTTTTAGCAATTTTTGCGCTTTCCAATGGGAAAATCTAGTGTTTGTTGGTGATAGGTTATAGATATAGCGCCTTTGTGCCTCGAGCTGGTCACTTAAAAGTGCTTTGTCTAGTTTTTTTGTTGAATTTTTTAGTCTTTGTTTAGCAGTAGGACGATATACGACAGAAAACGTCAGATTACCATGACGCATTTGCAACCGAACCGAAATTGCTTGTAGATAACTAGATGAGTATGGCTCTAGGGTCTGGTGTTTAATACGCTTTCTTATAATAATGCATGTACCACCATGAGCCTTTCCATCTGGATGATTTGTTGGATAAACTAAGTAGTCTGGTATAAAGAAGTTGTTTTTGCTAGTCAAATGAGTCTCACAGACTAACATCACATCTACATTGTTGTCCTCTTGATACTTTATCAGCTCTAGTTTGTGCTGTGAAACGCCATTTGCGTTCCAGTGAGTTCTTTTTAAATGAGCCATTATGGGGAATCTCACTTATCCAAAATTTTCATTTGGATATCATCATCTCGTGAAAAGAGTTTTGCATCATTAAGATTGATTGATTCAGGGTCTGTAATAAATTCACCAACATAGATTCACTAGAACTTAGTGGTTACAACATTGGCTCATTGCAGCATTTAGAGTTGGAGTAGTTTGTGAGATTAGTTTATTATGTCGAGGCATTGGAGCCTTAGGCTTCACAATCTTTTTCGCAGTTTCTTGTTGAACGCCTAAGCGCAGGGCACCTGCATACGACACATTTGAAGTTAAAGGAATATTAGGTGGTGGACACATAACCGTCGCTGATTGTGTACGGTTAGCCTCACGGCTAAAGCGGGCGAAATTTTTGTGACTGCAAACGGTTCTTCAACTCTTTAAATACAGGATAACCTCTATAATTGGCTGTATGATTGCCCCCACAGTTACTGCATTTTTTAAGATCAGGATTATCGCGACTTAGTCTACAGGTTGCGGTTTCATGCAAGTCTCCACAAGCTGCGCATACTGGACGAAGGGTGCAATAAGATTTCGTGTGGCCAAATTCGTGACAATTTGTGCATTGCACAGGATTTACTCGTTTAAGAGGCTCCTCAACAGTTGCCCTACGATGAAGTAAATATTTAAGGTTGTAAATGGGATGCAGTTCATTTTCAGTTAAGTTCTGCAACTTTGGGGCCAACTCAATTTTGTACAATGGCTGTGGAATTAGTTTCTTTAATATTACCCTTGGTAATAGGGACAATATGAAAGTTATTATAAGTTATTATTGCCAACTATTCTTTGGATGCATTTTCAAGCCTATTCGAGCTTTCTTCACGAACATATATTGGAGGAGGTTTTGCGGTTTTAGGTTTTGATGAGTTTTTGTCATCGTTTTTAGCACCTATTACTTTCCAAAATCGTTTTCTTAGCATTATTATTTGTTTGCGGGCTTAGTTTACGCTTATTGTGGATTTGTCTGTAGCGATCAATGCCTGTCTGCACTGCCGCTTTATTTTCATGAGTCCCGTTTTGTATGCGCTGATTTTGACTACCTGCTGGTGACACAGTTGTCTTTTTTATTGCTTTTGCTTGCATAGCAGAATTTTTTCTCTTACATGCTTGTTCTGGCGTTGGGTTATTAAAATCGCTATTAAATGTTTGGGTGTTTGTTGTTGTTACAGAAACTGCATGTGATGACGCAATCGAAGCAGTAGCTGAGAACATTGTTGTTGTTCCTGAAACTGCACTAGCTGTTGAAGTAACAGCTGTGTTTGTTGTAGCGTTAAACACAGTTGCTTCAAGGTTTGAATGAAAAGGTGGTTGAGTGGAAGGGCACTGTGCACTCCATGGGAGTGAGTGACTAGTGCTTACTGTACTAGACAACAGAACGGGAGATCAAGATCGTGCTCTATCTACGGCCGGCTGAGCGGTTAATAAGCAACCTTTGTTCCTGGTATCGTTAGCGACAAACGAGAAATAAGCATTTCTCGCTGTCATTATTGGTGCTGTTAGGCTTTGATAAAAAGAAAATAAAATAAAATTTGTTAGCTGCGAGGTAAACGTCCGATCAGTAAGACTGCTCGAAGACGGTTTATCGAACTTTAATTTTGATACTATAATTCTCTGATCCGGTGACCACCATGCGAATTTCAACACCCTCGGATATTGTTTTCTGTTATATCATACTTTAATTTGGACTATAAGTCTGATCTGACCCTAGGATTGTATAGCTCTCATACAAACCCATATTCAAATTCACTGTCACTTGTTTTTTGAAAAGAAATTTTTTTATTTTGAAGTTGAGCCTCCAAATGTAAGATTGGTGTTATTTAATAATTACAATAGTATAAACTTAGATTTACTTTTAAACAACTTCACAACTTTTTGATTTAATTTCCTTAATCCTCTGTTCTACTTCTTCTCTCTTTTTTTCACCGCTGCACTCGCTGACGACTTGAAGCTCTGCCCTTCAGTGCTATTTGTTGCCCTTCTTGCATCTGCCCATCACTCACTGTATAAGTTGACCAGCCTAACGTCACTAGCCTTTCTTACTCGGTCATCGTGATCATCATCATCCCACAACCGCCCCTGTACTCTACACAAGCTGCAACTGTATCAGCAACTACAACAACTATAACACAAAGCACTGCTTGTACATCAACAGCTTCATTGCTTGCATCAACAACAACAGTTTTCTCAACAACTGCTTCGATCGCGTCATCGTATGCAGTTACCGCAACAACAACTAATACCAAAACTCATATCCACAACAACAACAATGATTCGATCGCTTCTGTGCTCAACGCTGCGACAGTTATGCCTACACCAACAATTAACACAGAAGTACAAAACTCAAATAATAAAACTGGATCTGAACAGTTAGCTTCAAATAAAAAAAACAGAAAAACGCAATCACCAGCCATACCGACTGAACAATCACCAAACTTTAACAAAAAGCCCAAACCAAACAAAGCGTCACCTACCATATCTTCAAAAACTAATAAAACTATTGAGACTATGCATTAATTTTAAAGGTTGCACACAGATGGCGTTATTTACAACAGTATCGCATCTGGCAATACTGTAACTATATTCATGTCAAAGCCTCATCATTAGGCTTTGTTTACCAGTATCTGTCATTTCGCTAAAGTGTACACAACATAGTTTTTTTGTGCTCCGAGTATGTCAACTTTCGTGCCGTCAAAACGCAATTTGCGGGAAGCCTTGCTTTTTTGCTTCAATTTGAAGAAAAATACCACCCAAGCCCGTCAATTGCTGTTGGATGCCTACCCGAACCATACTCCATCGATTTCAACCTGTGAGTACTGGTTTCGACGCTTCAAAAATGGTGTTTTTGATACCGAGGACAAGGAGCGACCTGGCCAGCCCAAAAGGTTCGAAGACGCAGAATTGGAGGCATTGCTGGACCAAGACCCGTGCCAAACGCAAGAAGAGCTCGCCGAAACGTTGGACGTTGACCAAGCAACCATTTCCAGACGTCTCAAAGCGATGGGAATGATCCAAAAGCAAGGTAATTGGGTGCCATACGAGTTGAAGCCGAGAGACGTCGAACGCCGATTTTTCACGTGCGAATTGCTGCTTGAACGACTTGGCCGGAAGGGTTTTTTGCATCATATTGTGACTGGCGGCGAAAAGTGGATCCATTACGATAACCCAAAGCGTAAAAAAACATATGTCAAGCCCGGCCAACCGGCGCCATCGACGTCCAAGCCGAATATTCATGGTTCGAAGCTCATGCTCTGTATTTGGTGGGATCAGAAGGGTGTGGTGTACTATGAGCTGCTCCAACTTAACGTAACCATCTCTGGGGAAGTCTACCGACGTCAATTGATGCGTTTGAGCCGAGCATTGCTTGAAAAACGGCCGGAAACGGTCGAAAGACACGACACGGTTATTTTGCAGCATGACAACGCTCGGCCGCATGTTGCACAGGTCGTCAAAACATACCTTGGAACGCTCAACTGGGAAGTGCTACCCCACCCGCCGTACAGCCCAGACATTGCTCCTTCGGATTACCACTTGTAGTTCCGGAATCCGGAAATTGAAAGAAAGATGGGTAAAGGTTGTGGCTAGCGACGGACAGTACTTTGAATGATGTATCAATCCATTTTGAAATCGAAAAAAGCCCCATTTTTGGTGAAAAAACCTTTAAAATTAATCCATAGTCCTAATAAATAAAACAAAAAGCAGACGACACTTAACTACTGGCTTGGCAAGCCATCTTCCAATTATTTTGGCATCTTAGATATCGACGATGACAATTTAGAAGAAGCGAAGAATACTCTGGACAATGGCTCCAAGCGACCTCCAAAAGCTAATAAGCCACCACCTATTTATGTGCAATAATGAAGTTCGTATCCAACCGGCAGAGCCCCTACATTATAAAAAAATCATAGAATTGCTAAAAACCAGAGATACGAAATATTACACTTTCAAGCCCAAAGATGAACGAGGTTTTAAAGTTATGTTGAGACTCCTTCATCAATCAACAGACACCGACGACATAAAACGCGAACTGAAGATATTAGGTCACGAAGTTATAAATATACATAATATCCAACAAAGAACAACCAATAAACCACTTCCTTTGTTCTCAATTGAACTTAAAAGTAGCTCAACCAATAAAAAAATATTTATAATGTTACGACATTACTACATACCAAAATTAAATTTGAGGGCCCCCCACAACAAGAGGATGATAGTGCAATGCACCAACTGCCAAAAATACGGGCACACCCGAAACTATTGTACCAGGGATCCAGTATGCGTCAAATATGCTGGTAAGCACAAAACAATCGACTGCTGTATGGAGTCAACTACTAAAATAAAATGTGCTCTATGTGGTGGAGCTCATACAGCCAACTACAAGGGTTGTGAAATATACAAAACCCTTAAAATCCATCGGTTTCCTGCTCTTCGACCCAAAATATTGACAGATCTCATAACGTCCAGTAAAGTGGAGAATGGTATAAGCTACGCGCAAATTACATCTGCGACTTCCCAACCCCAGCCAATCAACCGACCAACCCAAAAATCTAAAGTCATCTCAACTGAGAATCCGACCATAGACAGTAATTTCTCCCATCAAAATAACAATAACATTATGCCAAATGACGATTCAGCTGAACTTAAAATCATGATGAAGCAATTGATTCAACAGGTGACTAACATGATGAATATAATAACCATCCTGATAACCAAACTTGACAAACAAAGTGGACAATAAATTAAGAATAATTGCTTGGAATGCGAATGGTTTGCACAAACATATCCTTGAACTCCAACTATTTCTAGATGACAATATGATTCTCGTAGCTCTAATCTCAGAAACCCATTGCACAAGTTATCACTACTTGAGCATTCCCGGATATAAAATATATAAAACAAATCACACGGATGGTTCAGGACATGGTGGCACGGCTATCATTGTTAAAAACAATACTCAACACGTTAAACTAGAAAATTATCAACACGCTCACATTCAGTCGACCGAATTGCTATTAGAAGACAAATATGGACCTTTCACAATAGTAGCTATTTATTGCCAACCTAGACACTAAATCTCAACACCTCAATTTAAGGACTACTTTAAAGAGCTTGGTCCAAGGTTCATCGTAGCAGGTGATTACAACGCGAAACATGTAAACTGGGGTTCAAGGCTGACAAACACCAAAGGAAGAACTTGCTAAGTGCAATTCATACGATTGGGGGGATGCACTTGAGTACAGGCGAACCCACATATTGGCCGACAGATCGGACGAAAATACCGGATTTAATAGACTTCTGTGTATTAAAAAACATGAATATAACACATCTCAAATTTGATTGACTTGAACTTTCTTCCGATCATTCACCAATACAAGTTGAATATAGTTGCGCAATAAAAAAAAATCAACCCGCCTGCAAAATGTATAATTTCAGAATTGACTGGGAGGCATACAGAGAATTTATTGACAATAGCCTCACAATAAATGTACCTCTTAGAGAACCTGACGATATTGAAAAGTCAGTGATATACTTGAATGACATTATAAACGAAGCAGCTAATAGAGCAACGCCAGATCTTAATCCAAAAGAGGACAACTATATTTTCCCCCGCTCAATAAAAATCCAAGTCGCGAACAAAAACAAACTGCGTAAGATCTGGCAAAGGACGAGAGATCCAAAAGACAAAGCTGAAATTAACAAAGCAATCAAATATTTGAAAAACAGTCTAAGGAATTTTAAAAATGAACGATTTGTAAATTTTACAAAAACATTATCGCCGAAATCTGACACTAATTACTCATTATGGAAGGCTGCTAAGCACTTCACAAATCGCACCTTCCACCAGCCGCCACTTTTAAAATCGGATGGGACATGGGCTAGAACCAACTATGACAAAGCTTCACTACTGGCAGACTATTATGAAAGGGCTTTTACTACCAATCAATCTAATAGTAACACAAATTTGTACATCTCCACAATACTGTACAAAAATGATTTCAACCAATGAAGTTAGGCACTGTATTGAAAAGCGCACTAGTCAGAGAAAAACGCCAGGTTATGACCAAATAACTGGAAAGTTACTCAAAGAGCTCCCTGCGAAGGCAATCGTATTTATTAGGAATTTGTTCAATGCGATATTAAGACTAAAGCACTACCCATCTTTATGGAAGGTTGCTGAAATAATAGCCATACCCAAACTGGGCAAAGATCCAACCAAGGCGTCCTCGTACAGACCAATCAGCCTATTGCCTTTACTTTCTAAAGTATTTGAACGCCTCCTACTTGACCAAATACAACCAATACTAGACGTGAACAGAATCATACCTGACCACCAATTCGGGTTCAGACAAAGTCACTCCACAATTCAGCAAGTCCACAGAGTAACTCACAAAATTTTAAAGGACCTTGATGAAAAAAGTTTTGTGTTGGTGTTTTTCAGACATAGAAAAGGCCTTCGACAAAGTCTGGCACGACGGCCTACTTAGTAAAATTAGGACCGTATTTCCAACTGATCTATTTGAAATCATTAAAAGCTACCTTGACTCTCGCTTTTTCTACCTAAAATGTAAGCATGAATCTTCTACGCCAAGACAGATAAGAGCAGGAGACCCTCAAGAAAGCGTGCTTGGTCCTATGTTGTATACTTTATACACATCAGACATCCCAACTCCAGGAGATAAATCGACAATGGTGGCTACCTTTGCTGACGATGCAGTACTTATGTACACCCATAAAAATTTTGTTGTAGCAACAACTAAGCTGCAGTATATTCTTGACGAAGCTTGCACTTGGTTTGATAAGTGGAAAATAAAAGTGAATGAACTAAAAACGACGCAAGTGATATACACAACACGGACAGCTTATCAGCCAAGACAATTAAAAATAAAAGGTACTGACATTCCATTAAGCAATGTGGCAAAGTACCTGGGCATGCATATTGATAGTAAACTAACGTGGAAATATAATATCCAGAAAAAGAGAGATCAACTCATATTAAAATTTAAGCAGTTATACCCGCTTCTTAACAGTAGATCTAAGTTAACAACCAATGGAAAATTAGTAATATACAATAGTGTAATTAAGCCTATATGGACGTACGGCATGCAATTATGGGGTACAGCCAAGAAAACTAACATTAACATTATTCAGCGTCAACAATCGAAAATACTTCGATCAATAGTTAATGCGGACTGGTTTATATCTAACCATGAAATTCACAAAGACCTCGGCGTAACTATGATTCAGGAAGAAATCAGTAATGCTAGCAGGAGATACCACAAAACATTAGAGCGGCATTCCAATTTAGTAATAACAGACCTTCCATCTCACGAATTGTCTAGACGTAGACGCTTAAAACGAAGCAGACCAGTCGATCTGACCTAACTTAGGTAACGGGTGGCGCTGAGAGGCATCTTGCGGTTGTTGGCCTACCGCAAGTAGCTCTCAAAAACGAGGCCTAAGACACCCAGTATCATTATTCAAGAGACAATTCGAAAATGTTCGATATTGTCCACTGCCTTTTCCCCTCTTATTGTTACAAATGTACTTAGTGTTTTCTTTTATATTTAAGATATAAGATGTAGGAAAACAATAGTACATATCCAATCGGAAAAAAAAAAAAAAAAAACAAAATTCTCTCGTCATCATTGTCATTGCCCTCATCTTCATTATTCATATCATCGAAATCCATGTATTCAGGTTCTTTGATTTCTTCCACTTATGGTACATTCATGTTGTCAATGTTTTTCTTTTGTTTTTTTCATTTATCTTCATGGTTGTTAGGTTCATTCGTTGCATCTAGGCAATTTTTTTCACTCCATCTTCTATTACGGCCTCATTTTTTTTTTATCCAAATAATTGTGTGAATGATTTTACTGCCTTTACATTTAATTCTGGCTCTTCTTGGTCCTCTTCTGTGTCGCCCATCTCTCTATTTGGTTTCTCTTCATTTTCTGATTCGTCACATCATCTTCATTTACAGGCTTTTAAATATCTTGAATTTTGCCTTCCATTTGCTCCTCAGATTCAATTTTATCAGAAGCATGCATACAATATGTATATGCTTCATTGAACATAGCGCGGCTATCCTTTGCATATGGAGCACATACGCATGATAACTTTCTTGGTATTCAAAATATGTTTGTAATACTTAAATACGCGAAAGAAGAAGAGAGCAGCTTTATTTTCAAGAGTCCCGTTTGGTATGCGCTGATTTTGACTACCTGCTGGTGACACAGTTGTCTTTTTGATTGTTTTAGGTTGCTTAGCAGAATTTTTTCTATTGCTTGCTTGTTCTGACGTTGGGTTATTAATATCGCTATTAAATGTTTGGGTGTTTGTTGTTGTTACAGTAACTGCATGTGATGACGTAATCGAAGCAGTAGCTGAGAACACTGTTGTTGTTCATGAAACTGCACTAGCTGCTGAAGTAGAAGCTGTGCTTTGTGAAGTGTTTATTGCAGCGTTAAGGACAGTTGCTTCAAGGTTTGAATGAAAAGGTGGTTGAGGGGAAGGGCACTGGGCACTCCATGGGAGTGAGTGACTAGTGCTTACTGTACTAGACAACAGAACGGGAGATTAAGATCGTGCTCTATCTACGGCCGGCTGAGCGGTTAATAAGCAACCTTTGTTTTTGTTCCTGGTATCGTTAGCGACAAACGAGAAGCTCCCACAAAATGTCATTACAAGGATAACAGCAATTATTAATGCTACTTTCAAATTGGAACACATTCCAATCTAATGGAAAACTGCTGAGGTGATCATGTTTAAGAAGCCAAAAAAGCCAGCGCATGATGTAACATCATATCGACCTATATATCTTCTATAACGCGAGTTATCAAAAACGCCTTTGAAGAAAAAAAGCAATGCTCCGCGGCCTTTCTTGACGTTTCAAATTAAATATGACGACAGTTACTCCGACTTCAAGGAAATAAACCAGGCGTCCCCCATAATAGTATGCTGGGACCCATTCTCTATCTACTTTTCACATTCGATTTACATAGTGATGAGAACTCTGTCACAGTCTTGATAATGTTTAAACTGGTTGATACTTAAAAAAATGTTTATTTTTGTTTGCGGACAACACGGCCACTTTGTCGGTTGGAAAAACACAGACTGAGTCGATCATAAAACTTCAACGTCACTTAAACAAAATTTGTGAGTGGACAGCCATATGGCGAATATAACTAAATGAAGCAAAATCGGCGCATACTGACTTCACATACAACAAAGTCCTTCCACTGTATATAAACGGAGTGCAAATCCCGTACCACAACACCACTAAATACTTGGGTATGATCTTGGATACCAAGATACCAAGCTTAGATGGAATGTACATGTAAAACAAAAAAAAAAAAAAAAATTAGAAGAATTAGAATTAAAGTACAAAAATATGTTTTGGCTCATTGGAAATCGTTCAGCTTTATCTACTTACAACAAAATGCTTTTATACCAACAGGTACTTACACCTATATGAACGTATGGGATACAGCTATGGGGCTAAGCAAACTCGAACAATATTCTGAAAATGCAAAGATTTCAGAATAGAGTACTATGATATGACGTTAATGCTCCTTGGTACGTACTCAGTAGCGATATTGAACGCGATATTGGTATCGATCCAGTTGTCGGGTGTATGCCTTATCTCACATGGTAAGGCTATCTTACCATGTGCAGAGTATCACAAAACTTAATTGTATTACACAAAACCATTGCTCGTTACTTTATTTATAGTTAACTAGTTGCAATGTAAAAAAAAAAAAAATTGCCAAGCATTGTTTACACAGTTTCACATAAATAGTGCGTTGGACATAACAACACAATTAAATATACAAAACAAATAAACACAACAACAATTAATTTTTCGCCTAACAATATGCAGTGAGTTATTTATATATTTTATATGAGCTCGCGACTTAGCTTTCCAGGATTAATCCTAGCTAACAAACTTGATCCACCTGCCGGATAATAGAGGAGTCACTGCTGACAACTGGAGAATTGCTACGCCTTAATGTACAAATGCAGTTTGATGATTTTTCTACATTAATTTCAATATTCCAGCGTTTGGCTCAAGCGTGAAATTTAAGCAAGAAATCCTGCAGCATCTATGAAGCTTCCTGAGCCGAGAACTAGTTTACCAGGACAGCTGCGTCATCAGCATATGTAGCAATGCTGGCTTCATCTGAGTCTAGCGATGGAATATCTGCAAAGCGAGTACAGAAGGGGTGCTAATACACTTGCGGCACGCCAGCTCAAATATTTCTTCTTGACGTCGTCGTATCGCTCTCTCAAATGAATTAGAATTCATTCTTATTGTGTGTGATTCCAAAAAATTGAGTACGACATTCAATGGTACTCAGTTATGTTAGGCAACTGAATGCGTTCGTACAGATGTCTGTATGTAAGTTATGGTTGCGCATATAAATGTATGTTGCAGGTTCATTGCCCTTTGATACATAGCTAGATAAAGCTTTTACAGATAAGAGAAATACTGTAAAAGCTATTATCTAAGCTTTGCAACGGCTCTTGCATGTGCCTTATAATTATGTAATAATCTAGTTAGTTAATTTTAGTTTCAGTCTTTTCTGGATATCACTGGAGCAAGCAGCATAACTGACATAAAATAATAGTATTACTTGACATCACTGGAGCAAGCAGCAAGTGCTACTTCCAGTTGATATAAGTAATAATAAAATAATTGTATTATTTTGAGATCACTGGAGCAAGCACAAGTGCTACTCCAGTTGATATAATTTAATAAATTATTAATTGGCGCCCAACGGAATAATAAAAAGGATAACGCGTTGCGATACTCTAGTAATTCATCACGAGGTACGGCGCATAAACTCAAAGTAAATTAATTCGATAAAGTGCATCCAAAGGAGCCACAGCGCGAGTGTGATTTAGTAAAGATAAAAATAATTTTTACCGCGTTTGAATAAAAACTTATTGCCGGTCGTACTGCCGGCTCTCTGTAGAATCCGTTCGCAGAGAACCACGTCTAAAGTGTTACCAAGGAGCACCAGTCACATGTTGCACCACTATTGTCGCAGGACAAAAAGGACCAACTTCGAAGGACCATCGTGGGAGATTCGCCGGAATGATTATATTTTAACAACGGTCAACAACATACAACAACAGTTAACAACGGTTAACACAATCAACAATTAACAACGGTAAACAGCAGTTAAACAACAGTCCGCAACAACAGTCCGCAAAAACGTTCAATAACATATATCAACAGTTAACAACAGTTATCAGCAATCAACAATAATCAACAACAGACAACAGCAGTTAACAACAGTTCAGAACAACGGTCAACAACGTATATCAACAAATAATAACAGTCAACAACGGGCAACAACAGTTAACAACGGTCAACAACATACAACAACAGTTAACAATAGTCAACAACTTTCAATATCAACAATAATCAACAGCAATCAACAATAATCAACAACAATCAACAACAGTTCACCATCCATATATTAGTTTGCAAATTATTATAGCTAATAAAGACAGCCTAAGCGTCCTGAAGCACCTCGATGAATGATAAATTCAGTAGTCTAAACTGTGTCATAATCAAGTTAACATGGATAATATTAAAAAAGGTAAAAACGTAATTCACCAAGAAATCTAGCATAGGTTACGGAATGAATTCCAATTCCCAATTAACGTTTGTTAAGAAACCAAACCAAATTTATTATCACATGCCAAATTTTAGTTCTAAGTTAATATGTAAAAAAGGGCAAGGAACGCTTGTGAGGTCCGTGGACGTCCCTCTTTAAGAGGGGGAGGAGTTAAGGTTGAGGGTTCATTGCCCTTTGATACATAGCTAGATAAAGCTTTTACAGATAAGAGAAATACTGTAAAAGCTATTATCTAAGCTTTGCAACGGCTCTTGCATGTGCCTTATAATTATGTACAATAATAATCTAGTTAGTTAATTTTAGTTTCAGTCTTTTCTGGAGATCACTGGAGCAAGCAGCAAGTTCTACTCCAGTTGACATAAAATAATAGTATTACTTGAGATCACAAGTGCTACTCCAGTTGATATAATTTAATAAATTATTAATTTGTAGACATCTACGAATTACAACCTTTGTTGGCAATGTGTATGTGCTAATGCACGTCTCTAATACAAACTAGTTCCTCAGTTTTTTAGCTAGCAATGAAATTTTGCACAAAGTTTTCTTTTGGGAGACTTTATTGGTAATGTCACATAAGACCGCTCATTGGCGAACTTCATGTTCAGTGAGTTTAATTTATATCATATTCAAACTACACCAACTATCTTCGGCAATATGATATTTGTTTCGTATTTTTGAAGTGAAATTTCTTTAGTGGAGTTGATCAAAAATGTATATTAAAATTTTGAGTACAAAAATACAAATCGTCACGCACACAATTTTTTTTTTTTTTTGTTTTGCTAAAATTTTAATGAGTCAGGGACTTGCAAGAACTATTTGCATACAGTGCAGTGTGTTTTGCGTGAATACGTCTATGTAAGTTACAATATTGGCGTTCAATAAAGTCGTTCGGATTTTCATGTGTTATTTATGATGGCAACATTTTCATTTGTTCACGTCCAGGAATTAAGTAAACAAATAATGACGTTGTTACAATTTTATTTACAATAGGTCTGTAATACGAAAAAAAAATTGCGCGTGTGCCATCATACACGTGATAGAAGTGAACCTTCTTAAAAACAGACAGAGAGAGATCATCTCAAAAACAAGATGATCATAATGCTGCCCACACATTATGCGATTGATTGTACAATTTCATTTTGCTTGTGGACTCTCACAACGTGTGCGAGGAAGGGTCATGGCACGATTGTTTGCCAATCTGTCACTCTGTCTCCCTGTCCGACTGCTTTTGATTTCTGTGTTAAACAATGTGTTTACGTTTGCCCTCTCTCTTGCCGATCAACTGCGAGCTTTTGTGCATTTCTCGTTAACATTCGCATGCGTTAACACACAAGCTAGTTGCTTGCACGTTGTTGTTATAAACATTTCCACTCAATTTTTAACAACGCCGCTAAAGATGTTTCATTTCAAAAGGATAACTTGAAATTTACTAAAACCATTATCAACTGTTTGCACTCAATAAAAAATTACAAATAAAGTGGAATCACCAAAAAATTACATAAATTTACCTACTGGCCATTCTAAAATGCGATGCATGCAGACATCGGTCTGGATCTCTATTGTTGTTGTTTAGATGGAACATCCATGCTGTATCTCGGGATAATGCTGCATCAGTTCTGTGTCTAAATGTAAAAAACGTTTTATACATTTGGAAAACTGACAGTTTGACTGAGACGGTACTGACCGTGTAAAAAGCGTTTACTGTCTGTACTCGATATTTATTATCATAGTAATCGGTCTGAAATTTTTCGGAGTATTTAATTTGTGCCTTTAAACTAAATGTCAACAACCCGTGGTCGCATCACTAATAAATACAAATAAATTGTGGCAATAATAAAAAAAGAATGCAAATTTAATAAAAGTGCGCTTATGATTTTTTAGACATAAATTTGAGTAATTTTATTGCAAAATAGAGATTTTTATGCCAATGTCAGGTGAGGTAGAGCTTTATCATCAAGCTTAAATTTTCAAATTGCAAACTTTAAAAATGTTTAATAGTACGCAACTTTCAAAATCTTCAGAAAATAAAACCGATTCAGTTTTATATGTACAATTGATAACAGAAAATGTGGATGTGAATAGTTGGCTAAAACTGAGAAAAATCAATATTCCTATTTTAATTGCGCAAAATCTAGAGTATTAGGTTTACGACGCCCTATTTCTATATCTGCATACCACTTTTTTTGATATCAATATAATCATCTACATACATGACGAGCGAAAAAAGTTTAATTTTTGTCGTTCCGTACGAATGTTGAATTTTCGTTTAAAATTTTTAAAAAATTGCATGTATTAAATGAATAAACAAAGAAGAAATATTTAGTAAATATGTACCTGGCTGTGCAAAAGTTTCTTTGTCTAAATTAAATTTGTAAATTGTAGATTGTTTAACTTTTAAAGAATACAATGAATCCAGCACAAAACATGAATATTGATGCGGCTATGGTACCAGAAGGATCACAGATCCAAGCACAGTTTGCTACATTTCAGAACTATGAACATTACAGTACCGGATATCCCAATGCACCTGTATACATCAGAAAACCGGCATCAGTTGGGTCAGTGCCGCGTTTAGGACCCCATTGTGCAATTCTTGGACCACAAAACCAATTGGAAGCCCCTACCCAAGAGGTTAGCGCCTCCAACGTTGAAAATCACAGTTTAGCTCCTGCAGTAAGATATATTCAAACATCTCAGTTCGACGATGTGCCGGAGTATGGAATTGCCGGAATGCCTGCATGCAGCATAGAACCTCATTTCCCTGAAGATTCAGGGGTTCCGTATGGTTATACTGCAGAATCTGACTATGGCCTACCAACCGTTAGTGGAAACATGAAAGCTTTTGTTGTTAGACCACAACCGTTTGATGGTAATTTAAATGGCTCTGAAACTTCTGAAGTCAACTGTCGAACTTTTGATGGACAGCCGGATTATCACAATAAAATTCCACAGTTTGCAGTTAATTCGCTTAGAACTGTACCACAGAAATTTGGGGAAAGTGATGATTTGATTGGTGGTGCTGACGCCGATATGTGTTCAACAATGAGATGGCGCGATCCCAACTTGTCTGAAGTAATTAGCTTTTTAAACAATCCAAACAACGCAATAAAAGCAAACGCTGCAGCATATCTTCAGCATTTGTGTTATATGGACGACCCGAATAAGCAACGTACAAGAACTCTGGGCGGAATACCACCATTAATTCGTTTGCTATCTTACGATGCTCCTGAAATTCATAAGTGAGTATAAAAAAATAATACTCTTTTCACACAAAGTCAATGTCGGCGATTTTGGCAACCCTTTTCACTGTCTAAAAAACGCTGGTTTTTGTTTTAGTTACACACACAAATTAGAAGTAACGTGCACATTGCGTTAAAGTGAAAAATGTGTGGAACAATTTGCATGGTATGCAAATAGTTCTCGTAACTCCATTTCCACTTCTGCTATGCAAATTTTTAAAATTTTAACAAAAACTTTTAAATTTAATAAAATCATCATCAGCTGTTGTTTTTGCCCCTTTCACAGTGGAGCATAAGCAGCTTCAATAAGCAAACAGCTCTAAGGGGAACAGACTGACCATGCACTACCAGCAGCATTGCTCTAGTGACCATTCTAATTCTACAACAACATAACCTTCATTTCTTAATATTACCTGTGGTTGTTTTATAATGAGACACGAGTCTATGATTGTATCTATTTAACACCGACTTTGACTCTGTGTGAAAACACATTATTTTTTTTTTTTTTTTGTTATTGAAATAATGCTTTATGTTAACTAACAGACTTTTTATAATAATAAACGGTGGCACTGGTGCACGGACAAACATAAGGAACTACAATTTTGATTTCGTTTACACAAATATTTTGAAAAGAATGGACGGGAAAAATAACAATGATGATTTTTAATTCAATTTTATGCGGATTGTCTTGTAATGTTCGGATCACAACTTTTACTTCAAGTGATTTATACGATGATTGTCCCAAGTGTCCGGTTTGCGTGCATTATCCTGTAAGTGAATGTTGAAGCGACTTCTGTGGGATACGAGCGTGAGCAGTGGTTCGTGGAAAGCAAGCCACAGCAGTGGTAGTTCGCCACTATCATATATTTCTTTTTAGTTCCTTTATTCTATTCGTTGGATTATCTAGTTTAGCTAGTGATCTTAAAACTTATATTTCGAAAGTTCCTATCTAATTTTGGAATGGCTACATTTATTAAAATTGTTTACGGGAGAGCAGGAAAAAACATTCGCTCCAAACCGACAACTTCAATATAATCGATAGTGTTAAAAATTTGCTTAAAAGCCCATGTGTTTTTTGTGTGTCGCTCCAAACCGCTAAAGACAACTTTGATAAAATTGCTAGTGTTAAAAATTTGCTTAAAAGCCCATGTGTTTTGTGTGTGTCCCAAAATTGGAAATTCTGATCAAAAGGCACCGGTTAAACGTAATTAAAACAAGTGGAAAGAATTTTAACTTCCCTTATGCCGAAATTAATATACTTTTCACTGTGCAAAGAACATGGCTTAATCAATTCGTGTCGTCAAGTTGATCAAGAATATATGTATATATTTTATGGGGTCGCTGATATCTCCTTCTGCCTGTTAAAAATTTCATGACAAACTTATAATACTATTCACTGCGTGAAGAGTATAAAGATTGCAACGCGTGCGCTAAAAACACTTCCGCAAACTGACTTCTAGGTGGTAGCACCGACAGATAGTAAATAATAATACCAACCCAGACTAAAGTCAGATACTTTTGGAACTCGATACACGGTGACACAAACGGTTGGATGGTCGCACGGAGAGGATTCGTATCAAAATTGACCATACAAAACCATAGTTGTACCAGCATTTTAAGCGATTTCGTTTTTCAAACATTGATGTTCAAATGAACAGCTGTTTGCGATTCGACCGTTTTACACGTAGAGATTTTGTTGCGACACTTATCCTTGATTCTTCTTTGGTGTCTCTTGCTTGTGGTTACACTCCCGAAGCAACTAATATGACATTTCTCAACCTCTCTCACATCCCTCACTCTGCAAAAGCAAAAATATGTGAAAGAAGACAAACAAAAATCACGAGACAGATTACTGTTACCGCTACATGCAAAAATCCGACTTCACCAGCACGTTCACAAACTGAAAACATGCCAACTTTCACCAATGAGATTATTAAAACTTTTCATTAAACTAATCACTTTCGGAAATAAATTTAAAACTTCTCAGCTTTACTAATTTAATTCATTCATATCGATTAATTGAATTTTGTTTGTTTAGGTTGTTAATTCCGCCTCCAAAAAGTTGGCGATTTCAAAACTTGTCTAAAGCGGTTTCTGCCACACTGCGATTTGCAATTGGGTTGTTTTCGGGTTTTTCCACATGCCCGAATAATATATTCCTAACCAACCTTTTTACTGGGCAAAAAGTTTATATACAGTTCAAACAATTAGTTATATACGATTATATTCATCCAAGTGTTACTTTTTTATCATAGGAATGCTTGTGGGGCTCTCCGCAATTTGTCCTATGGAAGACAAAATGATGAAAATAAAAGAGCAATTAAAAATGCTGGAGGAATTGCTGCTTTGGTGCATTTACTCTGCCGAACTCAGGAATCAGAAGTAAAGGAGCTGGTGACCGGCGTATTGTGGAATATGTCTTCATGTGAAGATATAAAACCGTTCATTATTGACGAAGCACTGACTGCTGTTGTTTGCAATATTATTAAACCACATTCTGGCTGGGATCCCGTTTGTTGCGGTGATACATGTTTTTCTACAGTTTTTCGTAATGCATCTGGTGTTCTTAGAAATGTCAGTTCTGCTGGCGAACATGCAAGAGGTTGCCTACGCAATAGTGAACATTTAGTTGAATGCCTTTTGTATGTGGTACGAACAGCCATAGAAAAAAATAATATAGGCAACAAAACTGTCGAAAACTGTGTGTGTATCCTGCGTAACTTGTCGTACAGATGTCAAGAAGTAGAAGATCCCAATTATGACAAACAGCCCATCGTCACGCATGAGCGAGCTATCTTATCAACGTCAAGTTCATCAACAAAAGGTAAATTGGCATACTTATTGTTTAAAATAATGAACACTTTATACTTATAAGTTATAGAAAAAATTGAATATATGATAGCTGTTTTTAGTGGTCGGCAAACCTGGATACAAAAAAATAGTGACCTTTGTAAAAAAATTAGAAACCCATATGGAACATTTTATTGTAAAATGCTTCTTCCCCTTCTTCTTAATAACACCTTTATTTTCTTCTCGATTTCTAGATTTTTTGCATAAAATATAACTTTCACTTGTAATTGTATTGTAGAGATCTGCATGAATGCATTCATGTGCCGTTTTGTAATGCATAAATCTATACATATGTTTCCATTTCCAAGTATCAATTAAAAGCCACTCATTTCACTGAAATCAAATTACTGAAACACAAGAAGCCTTATGTGTGGCGCACGGCGTAGACTTTATTTCGTCAAAATCGACCCACAAAATATTATTTAATTTATAATTTATAAAATGTTAGAATGGAAGAATAGAGAGGTTTGTGTGCGGTTGTGTAAAGCCATGTTATTGTTGTTGTTTTATTTTCGTTGTATACACAACATGGGCGTACGCAGAAAAAATTTGCGGGGGGATTTTAGTGACCTTTCAAAATTTGCATAAGATTAAGAAATGGATGTATTTTTGTTGTATAATTGTAATATCTTTATTGAAACTTTTCCATTGTATTCTTCCATTCTACTGCGCTCACAACATCAACGGCTGTGTCTAGAGTGCAAAAGATGTGTAACGGAGACATCGTTTTTTTATTCATACGATTTATTCTTGGGTATGGCAAAATTGATAATAAGAAGAGCTTTCTGTTTAGCTTTCGCGCCGTTCAGTCAGTGATTTTGTGCAGTACTTATAAATCGGCATTATTAACAATTCCCGCGTGTTTTTGCATATTTAAATTTTGTACATAATTTCCTTGCGTTTATTTTTAATTATTTTTCTAACAATTTTTTTATACAATTTTATAGGCTTTGACGCTGCTCAGTCAGTGTTTTTGTGTGCTATAAATCAGCATAATCGGCTTTCTTAAAATTTACCGAGTGTTTTGTGACTAGCTTGCGAAAATTTTTGCGATTTTTATTTAATTTTTTTTTTTCATAATTTCAACATTGCTATTATTTAAATATTCCCTCATGATCTACTTTAACTGGTAGAACTCAGCGTACACGCCAGAGAAATTACATGAGATCAGTTAGAAATGTTTTCGCAAGTATTTCAAACGATCAAGATATTGATTTATTGAATGGAACGAATAAAATTGCATTGAATTTAATTCCCAGTAATTTTGAGTCTTTTAGTATTGCGTTGTGATTTCTGTTCAGCAAAACATTTTCAATCTGAAATTACTTTACGTAACACTAGAACTTTCACTTTGTGTTGTCTTAAGGGAAAAGTAGCATTACCACCCCTCATTCAGAATGTTCTTTTTATGAATCTAGTTCAAGGTTTGAACTCAAATGACAATGTGATTAAAAAACGCTCCAAGAATTACTTTGATAATATCTATTGCTATGGTTATAGTAGTGATCCGGCATATGCACAGCTTTATTTTTACGAAGTTGAAACTGCTGTACGTCATAGACTGAATGCTAGAGCAAATATGTGTCTATTATGTATGAATTAGCTAATGAGTTAGATCGTGTAAATGTGTTTGTACGTTCTTTTAGGTCAATTGCTGAATATTGTCACAGTCTTGAAAATACAACTGCTAATGTGTGTATGATGATTAAGATGAATAAAGAGTGTAATATTCGTCGATATAACGATGCTGTTCAGACTGGTGTTGCAGCTATTTTGAGAAGCGATTACGGTGAACCGCCTTTTGAGGGAGGTATGGTTGTTTTTCCGAAATTTTCACGAGAACATCATAATGTTTCATTAGATCCGAAGGCATATGCTTTGTTGTTTTCTAATGGTGATACCGGTTGGCATGTAAATATGTCACATAACATTGCAGCTACTACTAATTCTCATCCTCGAAGCAAAGTTACTACGTTACAGTATACATGTTATGGTCTTGCTATTCGTGATGATTTTAGTTTTCTGAATTCTTCCCAAAAATTATTTCTTTCATGGATCGTTTATATGTTCGAATTGAAAGTACCGGATTACATTTCATTAAACAAAATCAGACTGTTCTACGTGCTGACCTTTATAACAACTTAAGTGATTTTATAATCAAAAAATCCAAATGGTAATGATTATAGAGTTGGTCACAAAGTAATTTTCCCTGCGGGGTTCTTAATCCCAATTCAGTGTGCATGCGAGAAGGAAAATGTTCTAACAATTTTCATAAAGATTTCTCTGAACGTAATCATGACATTGTGAATGGTTATCCAGTAGATAGATGTCGTGATTATGGTGTTTCTGTTGATGTTCGTGGTCATAGTGTTGATAATAGATTTGTGGTCCCATACAATTCGTATCTTTTAGCTAAGTTCAATTGTCATTTGAATGTTGAAGCTTGCATGACTGTTAACAGTGTCAAATTCAGTATGTTTATAAAGGGTACGATTGTGTAATTTTGAATTTGGCGTTGGGCCGAATGAAATCGTGTTAGATGAGAACCGAAATTTCTTAAATGACAGATGGTAGATCTCAATGCATTATCAGTCACATGCAATTGTTCAGCTTGATTGCCACCTTCATGGAAGGCAAAATACTTTTTTTAGACAAGGAAGTGTGAAACAGACCGTAGCTATTCCTCCAAGAACCAAATTATAAGCATTCTTTGAATTGAATAAAAACGTTTCTTCTGCAATTGAATGAATTTCAGAACATTTCGTTTGGGATGGTAAAACAACGTGGGACAGAGAAAGTTATTTCTCGAATGTATATTGTATTTATCTCCTAAAGATGTCGAGTTATTTCATTTACGGTTATTTCTATTACACGTTCGTGATGCCAAGTCTTTTGAGAATTTACGATTCTATAATGGGATTGTGTATCCTACTTTTGTGGAAGTATGCCACGCTCGGGGGATTGCATGGAATGACAACGAATGGGGGAATGTGTAAATGTAGTGAAACAAACTAATTCTCAAAGACATTTATTTATTTATTATTAGTACTAAGATTATAATTATAAATTATAACCTAGTATTTATTATGAGCAATAGCGACAGAAGCCTTCAGCTCAGGGAAAAGTTAAGAAGGAAAGGAGGAAATTAGAAAAGTGCAGGACCAGACTTGCCTTGAGCGGGAATCGAACCCGCGACTCTTGGGATGTCAGGCAGCGCACTAACCTCTGAGCCAACGAGCCAGTCAATTCTCAAAGACAATTGCAAGAGTTATTTGGGTTTATTTGTGGTTTGAATGTTCCAGTGAATGTGTTAGTTTTATGGAATGAATTCAAGGATGATATGAGTGAAGATTTTCTTTTAGACTACAGTCAGGATACTGATCAGGCCACAAATTTTTTTTTTTTTTTAAATTTTTTTTTTGTATTTATTGAATCTCCTATATAAATACATAGCACTAACAATAAGATTACAATTCTGAAAAAACTAATACACATGTGTCCCTCCTACATTGAAGAGGAAGGAGTTCACTTAGCACTACGAGCCTCTAATTAATCAAAATGGCAGCACGATCGTTACAAATCAGTCGAGATGAGTTCCTTGTATGGACAAGGACTCTGGCCAAAGGATGTCATGTCAAACTAGTTTATCCTTGTAAATAGCTTTACGCTTGGAACATTCTCCTTTTATAGGTGGTACTTCCAGGTCTTTGTGAATGTCTGCATTCCTGTTATACCATGGAGCTCCCGTGATTGTTCTAAGTATCTTGGATTGTGCTCTTTGTATAACTTCAATGTTACTCGCGCTCACGGTACCTCACAATTCAGAACCTTAAGTCCAAATTGGTTTAATAACAGAGTTATACAGCATCACCTTGTACTCAAGTCTCAGTCCAGATTTAGAATTGATTAGCCAGTGAAGACTTTGAGCCCTTAGTTTTCATATGTATCTTTTTAGATTCTATATGCTTCCGCCAGGTGAGCCGTCTGTCCAGATGAACGCCAAGATAAGTTACCACTTGAGTTTGAGGAATTGTAACACCATTTAACGTTACTGGAGAACAAGTCCGTCGGTTCAATATAAATGTAATATGTTTACCACTCCTGAAGGCTTTTAAGATGAGCATCCAAGTCTGCAGAAGCCTGAACTGGGCAACGGGAGCGACTAATTACGGCAGCAAAAGTCGAAGTAACAATTTGACTACTTGTTGGAATGTCGGCAGTGAATAAAATGAGTATAGAGTTGGTCCCAAGACACTACCTTGGGGAACTCCTGCTTTTATCTTAAATTCATTTGTAACGAAATTTTTCTGCCCTACTACAAACACTCGATTTGATATGTAGGATTGCAGGACTCTATGCATATTTTGAGGTAGGAAACATTTAATTTTGTAAATCAATCCCTCATGCCATACTCGATCAAACGCTTGTGCTACATCAAGGAATAATGCTGAGCAATATTCTCGCAGTTCAAAGGCAGTTCTTATTTCCGAATTAACTCTGTTGACTTGCTCAATCGATCCATGTTTTGCTCGAATGAATTGATGATCTGGGATTGAACTATTTGCTTGTAAATGGTGATTGAGTTTGAGCTTGAAGAACCTTCTCAAACCCTGTGCTTCCCGAGCTTTGGAACCATTATAATAACCGATTTCTTCCATTGCTTTGGAAAGTACCCAATTCGAAAGATAACATTGAAAAGACACGAGAGAAAAACTATTGCTGCGTTTGGAAGTTCAGTTATCATTTTTGGCACAATTCTATCATAACCAGCAGATTTTTTGGGGTTCAGTTGAGTACTTATAATAGATACAATCTCACTAGCGCTTGTTTTTAATGGAGACATATTTACTGAATTTGTGATTGTCTGGTGAGGAAGCACAAATTAGTTATTAGGTAGATTAGGTTGAAACACGTGCTCAATATGGTTGGCAAATACATTAGCCTTCTCTTCAACAGACCGAGCCCAACTTGCGTTTCTGTCTGTAATAGGTGAATCCAGCTCCACAGGAGTTTTTAGCAATTTTTGCGCTTTCCAAAGTGAAAATATAGTGTTTGTGGGTGATAGGTTATAGATATAGCGCCTTTGTGCCTCGATCTGGTCGCTTAAAAGTGCTTTGGCTAGTTTTTTTGTTGCATCTTTTAGCCTTTGTTTAGCAGTATCTGTGCTGTTGCCATTCTCTTCTCAATACGCTTTCTTACAATAATGCATGTACCACCATGAGCCTTTCCATCCGGATGATTTGTTGTATAAAGTAAATAGTCTGGTATAAAGAAGTTGTTTTTGCTAGTCAAATGAGTCTCACAGACTAACATCACATCTGCATTGTTGTCCTCTTGATACTTTATCAGCGCTAGTTTGTGCTGTGAGACGCCATTTGCGTTCCAGTGAGTTATTTTTAAATGAGCCATTATGGGGAATTTAACTTATCCAAAATTTTCATTTGGATCTTCATCATCTCGTGAAAAGAGTTTTGCATCATTAAGATTGTTTGATTCCGGGTCTGTATTAAATTCACCAACATAGTTTCACTGGAATACTGTGGTTGCAACACTGGCTCATTACACACATTTAGAGTTTGGGTAGTTTGTAAGATTGGCTTATTATGTTGAGACATTGGAGCCTTAGGCTTCACAATCTTTTTCGCAGTTTCTTGTTGAATGCCTAAGCGCACGGCACCTGCATACGACACATTTGAAGTTAAAGGAATATCAGGTGGTGGACACATACCCGTCGTTGATTCTGTACGGTTAGCCTCACGGCTAAAACGGGCGTAATTTTTTTGTGACTGCAAACGGCTCTTCAACACCTTATATACAGGACAACTTCTATAATTCGCTGTATTGTTGCCCCCACAGTTACTGCATTTTTTAAGATCAGGATTATCGCGACTTAGTTTACAGGTTGCGTTTTCATGCAAGTCTCCACAAGCTACGCATACTGGACGAAGGGTGCAATAAGA
Organism: Amiota minor; assembly: GCA_037043295.1. Taxonomy (NCBI): domain Eukaryota; kingdom Metazoa; phylum Arthropoda; class Insecta; order Diptera; family Drosophilidae; genus Amiota; species Amiota minor. Next base: position 10,055 of record JBAMAW010002503.1, on the reverse strand, counting down.
TTTCGTGTGGCCAAATTCCCGACAATTTGTGCATTGCACAGGATTTACTCGTTTGTGAGGCTCCTCCACAGTTACCCTACGATGAAGTAAATATTTAATGTTGTAAATGGGATGCACTTCATTTTTCTTAAAGTGCTGCAACTTTGGGGCCAACTCAATTTTGTACAATGGCTGTGGAATTTTATTTTTATTAAACATATTAATTACTACTTTGACCTTAAACCCTTTTTCTTCCAGTGCACTCTTTACATCGCTACAATCAACAGAGGTTTCAATGCCCTTAATTACAACAGCCCTTTACTATTTTTAAGGTATATAATAGTTTCTTTTAGTCTCTCTAAGGTACTTAGTTACAGAACTGTAGTTTGCTTCCGTATAAATTTGGGCCTTAGTTTCTTTTATATTACCCTTGGTAATAGGGACAATATGAAAGTTATTATTGCCAACTATTCTTTGGATAGCATCTACCAGTCTATTCGAGCTTTCTTCACGAACATATATTGGGGGATGTTTCGCGGTTTTGGTTGATTACATTACAAGTACCGCGCCTATATCAGAAACAGTTTCAGTTCGATAGAACAAAAAATAATAAAAAAGTTTTTCTAATAAGAACCAGAATTTTAATGGGGGTTTGTATGGGTGGTACCCTCCCTAGCAATCCGATCAAACTGAAATTTTGGCAATATAAGTTTCTGATGTGTAGCCAACCTTCCAAATTTCAAGATTGTGAGATTACTGAATCATATAGCTGCCATACAAACCAAAATGTTTCTTGTATGGGGACCCCTTTAAGTTTTCGAAAATATTTTCTTTTTAATATTTGTTGCTGATGTCCGGATAGAACTACACCTTCTGCGAAAATTTCAACTCTCTAACTATCGCTGTTTATGAGATATGACCCGAGGACGGACGGACCGACCGACATCGAAGTCTTTGCAATAGGGTTCCTTTTGGTACCCTTTGGGTTCGGACCCCTAAAAAAAGGAACTGTTTTACTGTTAAAGTAAAAAATTGAATATGTTTAGATTTTGTTGTACTTATTACATTTCCTTAAATAATCTAATTATAAAATTAAGTTAAATCTTTTCCCTTTCTTGAATATTGCTTACGTTGATAGCTGCTTGCTGACTGAATTACGCTCTTTGTTTAATGAATCTATGTACGTTTTATTGGTTATTTATAGGTGAACATTTAGGTTGCTTTGGTACCAGTAGAAAAAAGAAGGATATAACACAAACTGAGTCACAACAAGACTATATCTTCTCTACGGAATATTCTAAAGGCTCGACTTTAAATGCAGCTTCAGGAAAGGGATACGATCAGCTATGGCAACCAGAGGTCGTACAATATTATTTGTCATTATTACAAAGTTGCTCTAATCCGGAAACTCTAGAAGCTGCTGCTGGTGCTATACAGAATTTATCAGCATGTTATTGGCAACCTAGTATTGATATCCGTGCAACTGTACGCAAAGAGAAAGGTCTTCCCATATTGGTAGAATTGTTACGAATGGAAGTAGATCGAGTTGTTTGTGCAGTAGCAACAGCACTGCGAAATCTGGCAATAGACCAGCGTAATAAAGAACTAATTGGAAAATATGCAATGCGAGATCTAGTTCAAAAATTGCCTTCCGGCAATACTCAGCATGATCAAAATACATCCGATGATACTATAACTGCTGTGCTGGCCACCATTAACGAAGTTATAAAAAAAAATCCCGAATTTTCTCGATCACTCTTGGATGCCGGCGGCGTAGACCGTCTAATGAACATAACCAAAAATAAAGAAAAATATACAACATGTGTAATCAAGTTTGGATGTCAAGTGTTATATACTATGTGGCAGCATCATGACCTCCGTGACGTGTACAAGAAAAATGGTTGGAAAGAACAGGACTTCATAAATAAGAGTTTTGTTGCACAAAATACACCCCCGAACTCTCCAAATAATGCGAATAACACATTAAATAGGCCAATGGCATCTCAGGGACGCACCCGATATGAGGACAGGACTATACAACGTATACCCAATGCAGCTTATCGAAACAAAGAAGGAGCAGTTGGGGGCACCGCCGTCAAGTCTAACAACGAATCGGCTATGCTATGCGAAATGGTACGAAAACAATTGTAAATTATATATTTCATCTAAAATTTTGCTTTGTTAATCATTTGTATACAAACAACATCACAAATTAAAAGACAAAGTGTATTTAAACATGTGTTTATCAAATTCCTATAGTACCCCGACCGACGTAGCACGGCCAACCATCTTTGCTTGAATTTGTGTGATCAGAACGTTCAAGGAAAAAGAAAACCAAAAAGAGATGGTCCTTACTTTCAGTAAAATGCAATTTGGCCATACCTGCAGTTACGGTCGCTATTAACAAGTTGGATTCCATTTCTGATATTTCATTTTCGCTTTCCTGCCTTTTCTTTTGGACAAACGGACAGATACATTACAAACTCCAGCGACTTACCAAATGAAGAAGAATGCATACCTCCCTGGCCATGTCGTCAGTATTGTTATAGAATTCTTTAATTTAAAACAAACTGCAAACAAACTTGAATTACTCTTGAAAAAATAAGACTGCCAAGAATTGTTAGGGGTAATCCTGAGCAAGTCTCTTTAAATATGAATAGGAGTTATGTTTGTGTTCGTTGGAGTGCGTTGATCAAGATTATTTAAGTGAAGTTAGATGTTAAATTATTTGAATTACAGAAACAAAACAAGGATGAAAATAAACTTCTGATTCTTTTAAGTTGTAAAAAAGTAATTTTGTTGTGATGTATTATATATGTGGAGCAGTATTTTAGGTTATATATATTAGCAATATTAGGTGATGTGAAAGTGTCTTAAATCAGAAGAACAGACAGCTGATCCTTTTGACAGTTCAACAAAAAGTTTCAACGCTTAGTAAAGAACATATCTTCGACAGCGGAAAACATTAAATTCAAGGCAATGCCAGCAGCAGCTGTTCGGCTTGTAGCAGAACATGCATAACGGACAGCAGTGGCAGAATAGAAAGATTACTTCCGTTCGCAAGCAGAGATATTGATCTCCAGACAATTGTAGTGGTGAAAGCTTGAACAAAGGCGAATCCATTACCTACATTGATTAAATATTATTACCAGAGATTTTTGACAAAGACGACTAATGTTCCATTAAACATGTCGTTATGCAAAATATTGTTTTGACATCAGAACTAGACCTGTATGCACAATTTCAGCTCAATCGAATGACAAGAAGTAGGTCTAATTCAGCTTGCAAGATTTGACCAACACAAACTAACTCACAAACATGTAAAGCAAGTTAAATAAAAGCTTTCTTGAGAAAAACGACTTCAACCGACCGTCACTACTATTTCCCTGTTTCGCCCTTTGCCTTGGTTTTATTTCTTTCCAAGACAAGATCCTCAATATAGTAAGTTATATAGTAGTTTTAAGTTAATGACAATGTGATGTTCTGTACAATTTATAATTTTATTTATATGTATTTATCGCCACTTTATATACGACTACCGTTTCCCGGCGTGCGTTGCTACACCCCTTATGCGTTAATTGGGTGTTTGTTCTAAAAAGCTTTGTTGTAAAACATGTAATTAATAATTTACGTGAATGAACAATATATTTTAATATTCTATTATAACCTAAGCAACTTTAAGATTCATTAATTCTTTAAAAAAAAATTATTAAAATCGGTTCAGTATATTTTGCGCCAAGTGAACAAAATGTTAAAAAATGACATGAAACTATCTATATCTGGACAACAGCGCCACCTACCGGATCCAAATGTGGCAAAGACCCTGACTGGTAAGACCATGAGTACAACAAAAAAAAAAAAAAAACCGTCAAAATAGGTCCAGCCGTTCTCGAGTTTTGCGGTGTCATACTATTTTTTGGGTCCCTTTATATATATATGATTAGAATTACTTTTGTTTTTACAGATTGGCTAAGCTAAGAAATTTATTATGTTAGCCTTAATTTGTGTACTCTATGAGGTTAGCATTCAATCATGGTTTAGGATAAAAGAAAAGACAAAATGGAAGTGTGGATAATTAGCGACAACTCTTTAAGTCTTAGAGTTTGATAACTCACTAAACATCTTTAACCTTACTGCTAGCCAACTTCCAAGTTTCGATCACCAAAGGGCGCCAACACCCCCGTTGAAATGCCAAACACGAAAAAAAAAAAAACGAAAAAACCATACTCACACACCGGTCACTCATCCGAATATTTACAGCGCTTCACACTTGGTGATCGTAAAACAAGCACTTACTCAAAAAGCGATCACAATTTTGTGATTTAACTATTGGCACAACGTACATTAAACAAGTAAGTACAATATTTAATAAATTTAAAATAAAACCATTTCAGTGCGATCATAAATTAAAAAAAGAAGATTTTCTGTGGAACCACTATATGCAGTTACTATTTTATTTATTGTTCTTGAGTCAAGTGCATTGCAATTCAAGAACTTCTAGTGTAAGCTTTAGGTTCTTACCATCGCTATTAATAAGTAAAATAAATTTTGTGGTATTTCATTCTTGCTTTCCTCACACCTTTTTTATTTTGGAGAAACAGACGAGATCTTTGACACATAAAAGATCTCAGTGAACACAATGTCAAAATTAACAGCAATGCACACCTCCCTGGCCTTGCTGAGCACAATTAATTATATATAATTATTATTATTATTCTTAATATAGTCTTTTAATTTAATCAACATAAAGTGTAATTTGTAATGTGTACGTTGCTCAGCACTGAAATACCTATGAAACAATCAAACAAAACACATGCTGCGATTTAAAAATTGACATATTTGAGATTTTTGACACAGACGACTTGATTGATTTAATAGGGAGATTAAATAAAGGGTAGAGTTCTTAACCGAAGTATCAAGCCGTAAAAGTAAGGCTCATTTATCGTGCGAAGTCATAAGTCAATGGAAGTCAACTGGGTTAGTTTATTAGGACAGTTGAAAAGATGAACCGTATTGTGAGGAGAACCACAATTGTTGTCAGGGATACTTATACGTTCCTTGTAGCACTGGAGGATAAGAGAACAGATCTCAACTGAGTTAAGGTGGTCCGAGTACCACAAGAAAGTTTCATTTCTGGTGTGATTCTAATGCCGTTTCAACTGCACTGCAATGTAATTTTTTACGAGCTGACATAGCAACTACTGTCAAGACTTTCGCATCTAAAAAGTCTATGCCAGATACCATTTGGTATAAGCTCATGGGGAAGCAGCTCACTACACTGGCGATAATACTTTTACTTCCTGGCAAAGATGGTCAGAAAAATTTAACACAGGAGTGGCATAGGGTGGAGCGTCCAATTGCAAATGCATTTCTACCATGAAGGTAGTTTTTTTTTGTCAGCGTTTGGTGTTGACGTTGATCTTGCAGAAAAACTGCATGATTGACTGTCTGAAAGACTTTCGCCAGATCTAAAGTAACCTTTCGTATGGGCTCGCGTGGTTTCAATGTGCAATGTGCGTAGTAACCTCGCTCAAGCCCGAGGTAAAGCTGCGCACCTTCCATGTTGGTGGTCTGCAATAGAGTCTTGTTTTCATTGTCGGATGCAATAAAACTTTCAGAACTGTAGTCACAGGAAAGAAAAAGATGTCTGTATGAACTGCCTCGATTTGCATCATTTCCTGGTTTCAGGAGAGGAATAACTCTCGCTATTCCATACGTCGGGTAAAACAAGTTGGCACATAGAGGAGTTCAAAAGTTTAGTCCGGCACGAAGCCGAAGTGTTAGTAGCTAGCTGATGATGATTTTGTAGAACCTCATTAGAGGAGTCATTAAGCAAACTAGCCGCCGCTGTTCTAAAATTAACTATTGCTCATATGAAAATCCCGAGATGTGGATAACTTAGGACCAAAAAACTCATTAACTGTTAGGGATGTCGAAAAATTATTATTGTATTATTTATTTTTTTTTTTTTTGTACACTGATGGTATTTATTGAATCTCGTATATACCAATAGTACCCGGAATTTGTCATTTAAATTGCCCACGTAAAGTATTTTTTAGGTTTTTTTTCAGTCCACCTCAGTCGTTCTCGGGGGATTTTGTTTGATGGAATCTATGGAGTCAATACGGGTTCCCCGAGGCGGCAATTTGTGTTTGGGGAACAGAAAAAAGTCACACGGAGCTAAGTCAGGTGAATAGGGTGGCTGGTCGATGATATTTATCGCGTTTTGGGCCTTATAATCGTTGATAATCGTGGCCCGATTAGACATTTTTGGAGAAAATTCAAATGGTTGACCAAAATTAAACGAGTTGTTTCACGATTGACGAGCTGTTCGACGATCTAACGACCGTTTTTAAAGGCTTTGTTCTCGTAAGCCTGAGTTTTCGATAAAACAGACCGCCTTTTCCAGCATTCGAATCCGATTCTTTTAAGTTGTGGTGAAAAAGTAGAACAGAAGAACAGACAACTTATCCCTTTGATAGTTGAACAAGAAGTTCCAACGCTTAGTAAAGAACATACGTTCGACAACGGAAAACATTAAATTCAAAGCAATGCTAGCAGCGGATGTTCAGCTTGTATCGGAACATGCATAACGGACAGCAGTGACAGAATAAGAGGATTAGTTCCGCTCGCAAGCAGAGATATTGATCTCAAGACGAATTTCATGTGCTCTCGGAACTTTTCTATGAACATTTGTGGACCACCCGCTAAGTCTTCATCAAAGAAAAATTCGCCAGGCAAACGTAGTGTCGTTTCATAAAGAAGTTCAGCGGGCGATGCCTTCAGTTCCTCTTTAAGACTTGCTCTCATTCCCAATAATACCGTTGTTAACAGGTCCGGCTATGGAATATGAGCCGCACACATCAAAGCGGCTTTTAATGTGCGGTGCATACGCTCCATTAGACGCAGGATGATATGGTGTTGTTATCGTTTTATCAGATCCTACCAGCTTAGTTAACGCTGTAAAAAGGGGAGATTCGAACTGCGAACCTTGATCAAATGTAATCGTGACTGGAGAACCATAACGACATATCCAATGCGAATAAAATGCAGAGGCGACTGTGTCTGCCATCATGTCTGGAATTGGAATGGTTTCCGACCATCTGGAGAAACGGTCGACCATCGTTAAGCAATATCGAAAACCTCTAACGACTGGTAATTCAATCAAATCTATATGCACATGACTGAATCGATTGTACATCAATATGATCAGGTTACAATCTGTTATGTCGCTAGATTTTCGCTCGTTGACAGTGAAGACAGTTTCTGGCCCATGCTAAAATATCTTTTTTCATTCCAGGCTAAACACATTTTTCGCGTACCATATGACATGTGCTACGACCTGACGAATGCGATAAACCATGTACCATGTTGAACGCTGCCTTACCTAGACTCTTTGGTATAAATGGACGTATTACTCCAGTTGAGATATCACAGTAAAATCTGATTCCTTGTTCAAAATCACACACCACACTCTGGAGTTTAAGAGAAGTGCTGTTGCTTTCGACTAGGCGTTGAAGCTCTTCGTCGTCTGTTTCAGCTGCTGCTATCCTCTCTGGCGTCAAAAATGATGCCATGGTGATCTCATTGATCCTTGACATATGTCTACGTAAGTTTAAAAAGTTTTGGATGCGTTGCGAAGTCCGAAAGGCATGACAGTGAATTCGTAGAGTCCAAATGGCGTAGTCACCGCTGTCTTTGGAATGTCTTCTTGAGCCATGGGTATTTGATTATACGCTCTGACTAAATCGAGCTTCGAGAATATTTCTTTGTTGTGCAGCATATGAAACAAGTCTTCAAGGTTAGGAGTTCTATATTGACCTGGTATTGTTATTGCATTTAATTTCCGAAAGTCTCTACACGTCCTCCAGCCTCCTGTCTTCTTAGAAACCATGGACTACTGTAGCTACATGGTTATCGATACTTAATAGCTTTGTCCCCAAATTTTTTGTGATAGTAACAGATTTCAGATTGCCAACGAGAGTTAGAACGGGATCGTTGATTCTTCTGCATCATTTCAGTAATCTTTATTATATGACTCTCAATTCAAGATAGTCGGTCTTCGCATTTACCAGTCGTTTTTTGATTCACAACTGCCACATGCTCATTTTGACAGACCGATGACGTTTCCAATACAGAGCGAAATTGCGCAGTCTCTCACATCGTGTCCGCCAGCTTTGCTAATTCTGACAGGTTCGCATCAGAAACCTGCAGAATGCAACTCATCGTAGTTGGAAGTTGCCTCATAAACATAGCGCTAAGCAATTCGTCGGTGGCCTTACCCTGTGCTAACGATTGCATTTTTCATAGCAGTTGGGAGGATTTCATACTACCCAGTTCTAAGGTACTCAACAACTCGTGAAGTTTGCTCTGAGTAGTCCTACCAAGAATTCCAGTGATACATTTTTTTAATAATAATAAAGATAATTAGCGACAACACTTTAAGTGTAAGAGTTGGATAACTCACTTTACACATCTTTAACCTTACTGCTAGCCAATTTCCAAGTTTCGATCAACAAGTGATGTTAAACTTTTCCTTTTTATATTTATTAAAAGAAAAGACTGAGAAGCTTTTTAATATGTCAAGCTTTATTGCAGATTTGTTTCACACTGTTTATTTATTTATACACTGTGTATTTATTTATTGATACTGAGCATACTGACTCAAGTACGAATTAACATTAGCAAACGATAGAATTGTTTCAACATAGACTAATTTTACATATGTTTTTATCTTAACAATAATTTGCTAAATACTAAGAAACCAAAGAAACCAAATTACCAAATTATTGTTTTTCTTGCTTTTGATTTGTTGTGTGATAACTTGTATTATCAAGTTTTAGTGTCGATCAATCCAAAGGCGCCAACACCCCCGTTCATGTGGCAGCTCAAACACAAAAAAAAAAAAACAATACTCACCCACCGGTCCCTCATCCAAATATTTACAGCGCTTCACACTTGGTGATCTTAAAACAAGCGCTTACTCAAAGAGCCATAATGATTTTGTGATTTAACTATTGCCACAACGTGCATTAAACGCAAGTACAATATTTATTAAATTTAAAATAAAACCATTTCAGTACGATCGTAAATTAAAAATACAAGACACTTTCTGTAGAACACTATACCCTCAGTTACTATTTTATTTATTGTTCTTGAGTCAAGTGTATTGCAATTCAAGAACTTCTAGTGTGAGCTTTGGATTCTTACCATCGCTATTAATAAATAAAATAAGTTTCTGGTATTTCATTCTTGCTTCCCGCTCTCTTTTATTTTGGAGAAACAGACAAAGATCTTTGACACATAAAAGATCTCCGTGAACAAAATGTCAAAATGGATAACAATGCCTACCTCCCTGGCCTTGCGCACAGCATTAGTACAGCCCTTTAAAATTAATGGAAAACATATAACTTCAAACAATTTGCAGTATATGCCACTAGTACTTACAAACTACTTTTTTCATTTCCTCTTTTTTTTATATTGACGGTATTTATTGAATATGAATAGGACAAGAATAAGGCTTCAACTCTTAAAAACCTGTGTCCTTCCTACAATGAAGAGGAAGGGGTTCACTTAGCACTACGGGCCTCTAAGTAAGCAAAGGGCGGCACAATCGTTCCAACGATGGAACTCCCGTGATTGTTCTGAATATCTTGGATTGTGCTCTTTGTATAACTTCAATGTTACTCGCGCTCGGTACCCCACAATGCAGAACCATAAGTCCAAATTGGTTTAATAACAGTGTTATACAATATCCCCTTGTACTCAAATCTCAGTCCAGATTTAGAATTGATTAGCAAGTGACGACTTTGAGCTCTTAGTTTCATATATATCTTTTTAGCTTCTATATGCTAGGTGAGCCGTCTGTCCAGATGAACGCCAAGATAAGTTACCACTTGAGTTTGAGGAATTGTAATACCATTTAACGTTTCCGGAGAACAAGTCCGTCGGTTCAATGTAAATGTAATGTGCTTATATTTCTTTTCATTGACTTTAATTCTCCAGTTGGATAACCACTCCTGAAGGCCTTGGGGATTCTTGCTATTATAATAAATTCATTTGTAATGTAATTCATT